>BKCP01009515.1:693058-724513 GCA_008636005.1 Striga asiatica
CAATACAAAAAAATACCAAGAAATAAACCTGATAACATACCTTCGGTCTTCTGAGAAAATCGTTTCTTCTGAGCATTGACACGAGTTATCAGGCGCCAGACATGCGAGTATTCTTCCACAAACGACTTTCTCTCCTTTATAACAATACCTTGGGGTCTGCTGATTCTTCGTAGCACTGGCGTTAATTTTCTTACCAAATTGAATTTTCTTTTGCACAAGTCTTCGACGCTAGTGAACTTCAACATTGCGAGTGTCTTTCTTCTTTAGCTTTTGCATCATATGTCCTCTCCCTTTAGATGAAGTATCAAAAACATAGTCTCCATCTTTCTCTTTCGCCATCGGGAAGAAGATTGATTTTTCTTAATTTTGATTCAAAAAAATTAGGGTTCACTGAGGAATAAAATTGGCTTCTGCAATTTTTGGTTTTTCAAGATGCGTCTGTAGGTTGTTTGTTTTGGGAGAAGGAACCAACATACCTTTTTTTTATTTGAGATAATTAACTATTAAATTATGGTGGAATTAAAATATTAAAAAATTTGTAAATCNTTTTTTTCCAAACATCAATCAAACTTATATAGTTATATTAAAAACTCAAGAGAATGTACCGTACACGAGTAATCAACTGATTACAGTCCCAACACATAGCCGAAGCTAAGAAAAACTGAGGAACGAGGGAAAAAACATTAATCCCTCTTCCAGACCTGCTGAGCTAACTACAAGGCCGCATAACACCTAGAACCATTAAAAAAAACACACAGAAGATACAAAAGAGTTCAATAGAAAACTAACATCAAACAGAATGGGTGTTACAGCCGACGAGAGGGTGATTGGGAGGTTATCAGATTAACAGTATTGAGGGAGTCCAAGCAACAGGTGAGGGCTTTGCCACGATGATCATTATGTAAGGACAGCTGCATAAGACACCATTTGAAGGCCAACAAGTTAGCCGACTCTTGACATCTTGCATTGTCTAGCACTGTCGCCCAAGAAAAAACCTGCTGGCCCATTTCAAACCCAATGCAGCCTACCCCAACTGAACCAGTCTTCGATAAACAGGCACTGACACTTATAGAAAGATGCCCTACCCTTACCTCAGCCTCATTCTGAACAGGAGCAATGTTGTGAGTATTTGAAGTAGATGTGCACAGTGGTTGGTCATCTTTCAGGGATGATGAGGTGAACTCTAGCTAATCCCTTCTTGCCAAATCAGCCACTGTCTTTTCATCCACCCACTTACCTTCAAACATCCATGTGTTGCAAGTTCTCCACAGCCACCATAAAAGGTATGTGGAAAGACTTATTCTGTCTGGAAGTTGGCATTCTTTGCTCTTTCTACAGATATTCAGCCACTAGTGTTGGAAGTTGCAGTTTGCATCAGAGAGGATGTTCTATTGAATCCCAAGGAGTTTCCAGCAGGTTTTGGCCCTTGGGCATTTGAAGAGCATATGAGTGAGGTCTTCCTTCTGTTCACCACAGAGTTTGCAGTGGACATCCACATCCATTCTTCTGTGCAGCAGATTTATGTTTGTGTTCAAGAAGTTATTCCAGCATCTCCAAATGAAGGTTTTCAGTTTTTCTGCAATGGGGAGCTTCCAGGTTGTAATCCACATGTTCTCCAGTAATGGTTGACCTGAGCAAGAGCCTGTATCCACAGATTGTTGATTCTGAAAATTTAGGATTGAGTTATAGACCCCTTTGATAGTTAGCAGACCTTTGGGGTGCCAATGCCAAATTTATCTATCCTTCATCCCACAACTACTAATGTGAATATTTAGAATCTGATTAGCCACATAAGGATTGGAAGTTTGATTAACCAGCTCAACATCTGATTACCCTCTCTAACCATCAAATCCTTTACCCAAATTAAATTGTGCCTATCAATATTAAAATGACAAAAGGTTTAAAAGTTGACTGGTTATGGAGCCAATGAGAATCCCAAATATTAATGGATTTCCCATCACCAACCTGATATCTAAGGCCTAGTTGAAGAGACTTCCTGGCTGCTAACCAGCTCTTCCACAGCCAGGAGTCCCCACTTCTAGACTGGACTTCAAAAATATCCTTGCCCCAAAAGTATTTCCCTTTAATGACCTCACTCTAGAGATACCATTCAACTTCCTACAAATGGAGTCTTTGGTTTGAAGAGGTGTGTTTTTAGAGAAGAAGATGGAGGATTTTTCAAGGTTAACAACTTGGCCTGAAGAGAGACCATAGTCATTAAGGATGCCAAGGATTAGGTCAGCATGAAAGTCATCAGCCTGACATAATAGAATTGTATCATTTGCAAAAAAGAGGTGAGAGACAATAGGGGAATTTCTGGCAATCCTAAGACCTTTAAAACCATGATTCAGACAAGCTTGGTTAATAAGATTGGAAAAAGCTTCTGTAATGATGATGAACATATACGGAGGCAGGGGATCACCTTGTCTCAGACTCCTAGTGGGCTGCAAATAACCAAGAGCATGACCATTGATATTAAAGGAAAATGATGAAGTGCACACACATGCCATAACCCAAGAGATGAAAAGATGAGAGAACCCCATTTTTTTGCGGATTTTAACAATGAAACCCCATTCTACCCTATCAAATGCTTTGGACATGTCAAGTTTAATAGCCATAACATGATTTTTACCAGTTCTTTTGCTATTTAAATGATGAATGCATTCATTAGCCAGGATAACTGTAATGCCCCGTTGAATTATGTTGGGAATTATTATTTATTATTATTATTATTATTATTATTATTATTATTATTATTATTATTATTATTATTATTATTATTTATTTGTTGTTATTATTATTTGTTGAATGCTAAAATTATTTAAATGTCTAAAATGATTTATTTGTCAAAATGTATTATTTGCCTAATTGTTTAAATGTTATTTTTATCTAATTAAACTAGTGTATACCCCGTGCGATGCACCGGAACAATATTAAATTAACAATATTATAAATAGACTTCGAGTTTGTGTCACTCAATGGCGGAAGTGGAAACTACTATTGATCCTATTTTAAATGAAGAAGAAAAAAGGATAATTATAAATTAAAGAGGAGGATAAACAATACTTAATAATTATAAATTAAAGATTCGGGGTCAAACAATGTAAAATTATTTTGTATAAGAGAATATAAAAAAAATTGATTACACACCATTTCAAAATTATTATTATACTTTTTTGTATGGTTAGCTTATAATTTGTAAAAATATTAGTAATTAGACCGATGAAAATTAGCTTCTTAAAGTGATAATAGATTTCTAGTAGTAATTATGTATTGGTTTCTATTTTATTTTATTTTTTCTTTTAAAAGATAATAGAGTTCTAGTAGTAATTATGAATTGATTTTTATTTTATTTTATTTTTTCAAATCTATCATTATATTAAAAGATTAACCATTTAACACTTTTAGCAAGCTTTTCCCGCCAAATACATTTAATGTCTCCTAAAAATAGATTAGCATTAAATGTTGCCCTTAAATCATGGCAGTTGTTAATTTAGTTTGGAGAAAATCGTGGCAACTAAAACAAACAACATTAATTACGGCTGATTTAATATTTAAATGGTAAACAAATATTACTTTTTTATGACTGATTTAAATTTACGTCTGTTTAAAAGTAAAAACTACTTTTGTAATTTCAACAAATTTGTACTCTTTAATGTACGACTGATTTAAAATTAAGAATTTACTTTTGTATTTTCACAAAAAATCGTATAAAGAAGTATGGCTGGAATAATAATAAAAAATTAATTTGTTAAACCATATTTTGCACTAATAGATACGAATTCTCATCAAATTCAAGATTTAAAATTGTGAAGAATGTATATAGATGTGAACTGATTGAAGATATATGATTCCTTAAATTAAGGAATTTTTTTCGGGAAAAAAAATATAAACTTTAAATATAGATTTTATTAGTAGTGTATACCAAAGAATATTGTTACATTTAAAATTTCTATGAAGAAGAATTCTATTAATTTTCAAATTCAAAATCTCATAAAAATAATATAATACACTTTTACATTCTATGAAACAATATTTTAAACCCACCGTTCAACATACATAAAATGTAAAATTACCTAACATGAATCATTTTAACTTTCTAAAATCAGTACACAATTTGCTCGGTATGTACTAATAGTCTATAGTTAAGAGTTAATATTTTCTATGACATCTATTGGTTGGAATGAATTCCATTTTGTATGGAATTCGAAATAAAAAAACATATTCTGAAAATCAAATCTAATTTAGAGATCGATTTCTTAATGGCCTTAAATTATGCAAATGTATTGTTTCAGTATTATATGAAATCTATACTTATATAAAAAGTCATCCTATTTATTAGAAATAGTAGGCAGAAAAGTCAAAAGTAATTAATGCTTGCTGGAAATCGAATGATATTAATTACAGATTTTTTTGGTATTTATAGGTTTGACATTAAAGATTTGTTATGGGATAAAAATTAGAACCGATTTTTTTACCTTTCTGGAAAAGTCAAAGGTAAGTATAGATTTGTTTCATCCCATAGCATCGGTTTAGTTAAGAAAATCCATCAAATCAGTGTTACATGTCAAGCCTATGAATAAAGATTTAATCGGTCAAAATTAAATCTTTATTTTATGTCACCCATAAATAAAGTAGATGTCAAGCCTAAATTGAAGGGTTTAGTTGTCTATATAGTCATTGATTTACGTAAATACATCTAATGTTTAAAGTTTGTGGAGATTGAAAATTCCTTCTTATCTTTTTACAAAAAATCTTATTATTATTGTATGGAAAATCAAACTCATAATGTTGTGTACAAGGAGGTCTTTAATAATATATGATTGTTTGTTTGTCGAATACTATCTTATTGTATAATTTTCCTGCGTATTATTAAACTTTTATTGAATATTGCATCTTATAATATAGTATTCTTCAAATAAATATATCCCGTGCCTCGCACGGGTCACGTACTATATATATCCCGTACATTTTTCTATATACATGTACATAATTTTAAGTCTGGATAAATAGCCTTAAAATTGTGCACTTCGTGCATCGCACGGGCTCTATACTAGTCTAGTCTGTATAGATAAGAGATGAGATTTTTTTTAAACACGTGAGACGTATGCAATAGGATTTTGTAACAAAAGAGATAAGCTCGTGTAGATTTATACTAAAAATAGAAAAAAGAAAAACAAATATTTATTGTCAAACAACGGTTTTGATAAACTAAAAAACAGGAAAAAGGGAAACAAATATTTACACAATTAATGAGCCAATGTTTTTGCCTATTCGGATTTGTCCAACAATTACTATATGTAGGATATATTTAATGATTTTGGCGAGAAAAAGTTTCTAAATTTGTAAAAAGGTTATTCTTTTTATATAATGATAGATGTGTATTTGTATTTTTACTAATATTATTATTATGTTAAAATAAATTGTGTGTATTATAAATATATATATTATCCGGTTTATGAATTTAATTTATCGAGCCCGAAAAGAACTGATTTAATTTTTTGACTAGTCGGACCCGAGAGCCGAATCTTTTCCTTGAACCTCGCCCAAACCCGCGAGCCCAACGACCCGACCCAGAGTGTGTTTCTTGTGAATTAAGATTAATTTACCCTAATTTGTATATTTATGTTCTCGCTCGCCTTAACAGAAAGAGAGAACCGCAGCTTCTACTCAATCTGTTCGAACCCTCTCAATATCTCTCTCTCGCCTTCAATCTTGGCCCGATCTGTAGAGGAAAATTTTTGTCCCGTTCATCAGAAATCTTGTCGTCTTCTTCGTTAACCCTCATCGCCAGATTCTTCCCGTCACTTTCTCTGCAAATCGCCATCACCTTTTCTCTGAATTTCACCCGCCATCATCACCGACCGCCATCCCGTCGCGACCCTTCCTTCTCGCCGACGAGCTCGCGCAGCTCGGAACCATAGCTGAAATCTGGCGAAGACACAAGGCCTGACGCCACCACGAGATGCCGCCGCTGAAGCCGACGACCTCTCCTCTCCGGGCCTGCAACTCCGACGATCTCCCCGTCGAGTCCTCCTTCGCGGCAGCCCCGCCACGCCGCGGCCAGAGCTCCCGCCGCGCCGCGACCACCCAGACACGCCGTGCAGCACCTCTGTTGCGATCGAGCCGCCGTCCTCAGCCTTTGGTGCCCTCCTGGAGAACCTCCATAGCCGCCGGCGACTCCTTCCGACAAGCAGCAGCGCCGTTCGAGTTCACCGATCAGTTCACCATAGTAGCGGTCCGTCCGGCGGAATGAGCAACGAGTAGCAGCGAAATTAGCCGGGGCGGTTTTGTCTGCGAGCAGCACTTCGCGTGCCGAAGCCGAGTCCATTAGCGGTTGAAATCCAAGCAGTAGCCCTTGCCGGCATTTTTCTCTTCAGTGTCGCTTGTCACGTGTAGTCGGTTTCTTTTCCGAGTAGCAGCAGCGGCCGATTCTATTTGGACGGGCTGCGGTGGTCCTTGTTCCTAAGAGTTTTGCCATTGTAAGTAGTAGCCGGAGTCCCAGCAGCGGCCCTCTCTTGTTTAATCGTGAGCCGTTCACCCTGCGAGTTAGCCGTCCACCTACGCCTATGCCGTTTTTCGATCGTATCCCGAGAACGGTACAAGGCTCGAACACCGTCTCGTTTAATCTTACGTATTATGTCATGTGTGCGATTATGTGAGATGGGTGTTGAATGTGCTTCGTGAATTTAAATTCATGCCTTAGATGAATATGTGTGAGTTTTATTATTTAATTGCAAATTGGAAATCAAAGTGATTGCCGTCACTTTGAATTATTGTCGAAATGAATATAACGTGGTTTATTTCATAGAAATCCTGGAGTTGTAGGTACTTGGAGTTGTCCTTGATTTATTGGTTTTGGTTTGAGGTCGTTTCGAGTTGTATATAGGGAGATATGACTTTTCTAAACCGAGCATGATGCTGAACGGTAATAAATTCACCATAAATCGAGTTGTTATCCGTTTGGGCTGAATTTTTGATATGTTGTGCCTCTGAGTATGTGGAACGTGTGTGCCAAGCCCCTGATTTTATCTTCGATTTTTTGGTGTTCAAATGCTTAAAACGGTTTCTGGGCAGAAACTTGTAGAACTCATTAAAAATCGTACACTTGGTGGTTTGAGCTGAAACTTGGAGGAACATGTTATTTTGTGATGTTTTATCTTGTGTAAAAATTTCAGACTGAAACTCGAAGTGTAGCTATGCGAACCATTAAATGCCGGTTTTGGCGCTGTTTTCGCTTAAATTATTTCAAAATGCTCTCGGATGAATTTAGGGCTGAAACTTGGTGAATTTATATGTTTTTTCATTCTTTATCATGTGGTAAAGTTTCAGGTCGATTGGCTGAGCCTAACTCCTAGTTCTGAATTTAGTTCATTTTGGGGTCTAAATGCTTGGTTATCGGTTGTTTAGGTTAGGATTGAATTTTATTAATGTTGGCATGATTTATGTGTATTATATGAGGTATTTGAGTTGTGTCCAGGTCTGGTAGTCACTCCATAGTACCTAATTCGGTCAAGGAATCCACGAGTCACTTAGTCGTATGATTTCGGCTAAGTATATGTGCCTTTTGTATTGTTTTGTATTGGATAGTAAGTGATAGGTTATTGTAAACTTCTGTAGGTTTTTCGAGCTGAACTTGTGTCATAATTCCTTCAACTCTGTGTTTGGCTATACCTCTTGCTATATCCAGGTGGGTTGTTATTCTAAAATCGTCTATGCAATAATTGTTTACATTACTTGTATATGATCAATGTATGCTTACGAATCATGTAGCCTTCGATGTGAGCTGTACCGGCCGTCGAACGGTTGTCCCGTATTTATGATAATAAACCCGAGGGGTTACTCCTACTGACCGGGCATCGATGGAAGCTCGTGGGGCGATTCGATGTGTAGGACCGGAGGGCATAGATGTAGAGCCCATGGGGCATTCGAAGTATGACCCAAGCGAGGGCCTTCGATACATCTACCGGCAGTAGTCTATTGGTATAGATGTGCACATGAGTCTGAACACTGTGAATTTACGATGAAACCTGGGATACTTAAATTGATTCATATACATGCTGTGATCGTACCATCTCTGTTACTGTTTTGATATGTAAATGTTTATTGCATAGTGGTGAGCACTACGATTTTCAATTGTGCTCATCCCCACCTGAAATTAACGTTTCAGGTTAAGTAAGGCGGATACGACGGCGGAGTAGAGCGAGTGGTAGTCGGTCTATGAGACCAGTCATTAAATGATTTTGCTTCCGCTATCTTTATGACTATTTACGATTTACGCATTTTCGAACTTGAAAATTTACGATGTATTGAGATACTGTTGGGGAGATGCCCGTTGACATTGTCATGTCTCAAACACTCGAGTTTGATTTTGGGAACCCGTTTAGGAAAACTGATGATTTCTGAATTTATGGAGTTATGGATCCCAGTTTGGGAGTTAGATTATTTATGTTATGAATTGATGTTATGTCGTTTGAAACATAAGTAACGCCTTAAATATGTTCGAAATAAATTTGAAAAATTTATTCTGATTTTCGGCAAATAAAAGTGGGTGTTACAATGACATTGTCTAATATTTGCCTACCTTGAACAAAAGCTGATTGAGCAGGAGAAATGCAGTAAATGCAGTGGTGAAGGACAAGTTTCAGCCTGTTGGCAATGATTTTAGAGATGATTTTGTAGATAACAGAGCATAGGCTTAGTGGTCTCAGGTCAGAAATGGCTTTTGGTTTTCTTATTTTTGGAATGAGGGTGAAGACTGTGTGGTTTATGTTTTTTAGCATTCTGCCATTGGTAAAGAGGGATTGAACAGCTTTACAAAGAAGAGTTTTGAGGGTAGGCCATGATTTTTGGAAGAAGGCTGGGCTCATCCCATCAATGCCAGGGGCTTTGCCCTGCTCCATCCCCATTAAAGCTTTTTTGATCTCCATTTCCTCAACAGTTCTGGTAAGGGCAGCATTCATTTCCTCAGTGATGGACATAGGGATGCCATCAATATTGCAAGAGTTCAGAAGTGGGTGAGATGTTCTGTACAGATTGACAAAGTAGCTCTTGACTTCACTCAGTATTTCCTGGTCAGTTCTGCAAGTTCTCCCAGAAGAGTCCTTCAGATTGCTAAGGCTGTTGAGGGCCCTTCGATGTTTCACTGATGCTTGGAAAAATTTTGTATTGCGGTCTCCTGCCCTCAGCCATTGGACCCTCGCTTTTTGTTTCCAGAAGAGTTCTTCTTCTGTGTAGGCTGAGTGCAACCTATTCCTTGTCTGATGCCATTCCTCCCAGTTTCTGAAACCACCTTGAGCTTCCATCTTCTCAAGATCAACTGTGCAGGTCTTAATGGTTTTTGCTGAATTGGTGAGTTTGTGGCTCTTCCAACCTAGAATGGCTTGCTTGACATTCTTGATTCTGGCCATTAGACTGTATAGGTCTGGCCCTTCCACATTCAAGTTCCATGCCTGCTCTACAAGCTCATTTTAAACTTCAATATTTACCCATCGAGGGTCAAAATAAAACCGCTTTTTGAAAATCCTCTTGGTACAATCATTCTCCAGAATAAGCATTTTGTGGTCAGATGATGCAAGAGAAGTATTAGTAACCTAGGTGATAGGTTGAAAAATGTGCGCGTTTTATATATTTAATAGTGTATTTTTATACACTTACTTTATTTGTACGTTTATATTTTTCGACTTATTTATTATTTGGATGGATTCATATACATTGATATTTTTATATTTATTTTTAGCTCATTGGAGTATTTTATGAACGCAAAGCGTTGGACGGAAGTTCACGTAATCAATTATGAAGACGTCCAGTCCCATTAATTTGACCCGCCGTTGCACAAGAATCTTAGGCCCAATTTGCATGGCCCAAGAGATTAATTACAAGATACTCAGCAATACACACGCAGCCCTCATTTATTTAATTGGAGGAGGTGCCTAGTTGATGAGGATTTATTTGCTGAGAGTTGTGTACATTGAGGAGACTTAGGCCATTCAAAACAAACTTGGAATTTATTTGTGGGAGAGTGAAAAAAACGCGAGGAAGGCATTATTTATTTGCGGGGATTATCATATTTTCGCGAGAGCAGAAAGGAAGAAAAAAAAAAGAACGCAGACAGAAACTAACACACGTACGGACCGAGAGAGAAGATCACCTAAGCGGAGGGAAGCCGCACTCGCACACGAGGGAGATTATATTTCTCTCTTTTATCTTTTTATTTATTTTTATTAGTATGTTAGACTAGTATTTTTATCCAGTTTGAGGGGATGTTTGAACCCTAACTTTGATTTGTCTATGGATTGAAGGATTTATTTTTATCGTTGATTAATCGAGACGCCGTATTTATTTTTGTTGATGAGTTGATTCATGTTATCTGTGTATAATGTTTATGAATTATGGTGTTTGATTTAGTCTGGCCAACTACGTTAAATATTCATAGTTTAATTGCTAGATTCGGGACTTTAATCCATAATTGTTATTGTCTCGTTTCGTTAGTAGTAAACTAGGGGTCGTGCATCTCTAGGGTAGCGTGAACATAAGTTAAATGGTCCGAGCTTTTGCGTCCATTGCTTAGATCAATCTATTTTCCTAGTAATTAATGCTGCTAGTGTATTAAATCTAGAGAGCTTATTCTAGGTTGTCCGCTAGTTAGGTTTAGTCGAAGAGCTTATTTCGATTAAATATTCGGTAAGGGAAAATTCGGTTAACAGAGCTTGTTGTTAGCTAGGGTTGGTAATTCATTAGCAATTTAGAGAAAGCGTCGAAATTAATTAACGGTAGATTTAGATTGGGTGATAACTGAACCGAAAACTGGACTTCTCTTATTTTATTTGATTTTTATTTTATTTTCTTATTTTTATTTTTATTTTTATAAAACCAATTCCCCCCACCTTTTATTGCTTTCCTAGTTTAATTCAATTAATACGAGATTGTCACAATTTAATTCCTGCTCCTCGTGGGATCGACCCTTACTCGCCGCTACTACTAGTTAGTAGAGGTTTGTTAAGGAAAAATTATAAATTTAAATTTGCCGTGTTGCGACGCGCGGTCACTGGGCACGAGGATTAGCTAAGGACCAGTCAGGAGAGCAGAGAATTCTATCAAGTTTAACCTCAATAAAATCATTCCTAGCTCTTTGATTGTTCCAAGTGAAAGGATGACCTACCCATTCAACTTCCACCCCCCAAGCTGTGGACAAAGTCTCTAGAAGGTTTAAGGCTGCTATTCGTTCGAAGTCTACCCCCAGCTTTTTCACTATTATCCAAAATGTCATTGAAGTCTCCTCCTATGAACCAATGCCTACCCCAAGACATCCTATGCCTTAAGAGGAAACCCCATTGAGCATTCCTTTATGAAGGATCAGGGCTGGCATAAATGAAAATGGCCCATTGGGAAGATTCTTCACCATCCATCTTAAAATGGATTTGAAAACAAAAGTCAAAAGGATTGATCCCAAGGATATCAATTTTTTGAGACCAACAAAGAAGAAGACCACCTTTATTGCCAATAGGAGCAACATAAGACCATCTATCTTCAAATTTAAGATTTTTACAAACATTTTCCACAAATTTACCTTTTTCTTTTACTTCAGAGAGAAAAACAAAATCTGGAAGGTGGGATCTTAGGATCCCTTTTATCTGGGATACTGTAGAGGGTCCTCCCAGACCTCTACAGTTCCACACACATACTTTCATTGGACACTGTGGGACCAGTTATGGCTGGTTGCCTCCACCATAGTTGACTCATCCTTGGCTAACATTTTAAGTTTTTTTGAATCAGGTTCAATGATAGCCAAGTGAGTGTCATCAGAAATAAAAACAGAATTATCTCCTTTGTTAGATCCCTGGTGAATTTGGGAGTTTTCAATGACCATATCATCCTTCTTATTACTAGATTAGACTCTGGTTTTCCTAGTGAATGTGGTTTTCTTCCTATTCATACTTCTGGGCTGCAGGGGATCTGGTTGGACTTCAACCTCAATGAGGTTATCAGTGCTAAGTGGGGGCTGAATATCAGTGATAGGTTCAGTTATCAGAGGAGAAGGGCAATTAGAGGACCCTTCTCCTAACTGCTGAGACTCAAGACTTTTAAGACTCACAGCCTGGATACTTGGACTCTCCTTAAGGGGAGCTAAAGTTTCCTCAACTCTATTAACAGCAGTGCTTTGCACTGAAATTTTATTGGAGACTCTATCATCAGTGTGGCTTCCTGAGTTAGGGATACTATTGGATCTAGACTCAAAATTAAAACCTGCAGCTACTCTAAGCCAGTCACCAAATTTCCCCTGGTTAATAATGTTTCTCTTGACATCATCAACTTTGACAAGGCAGTTTCTGTCCCCATGCCCTATCTTGCCACAATAAAAACAGAAATTCTGGAGATTTTCATACCTCAGATCTACCCGTCTTGTTTCTAAATTTAGCTTTATGTTTAAACCTCGAAGGATAGGATCTTTGAGCTTTAATTGCATTCGGATTCTGATGATTTGGCCTTGAGAATGGGACATTTCTGGGGTGATGACATCCAGAGGTTGCCCAATTAGCTTTCCAATTTTGAGCCCAATAGCAGGACTAATCCAGTGAAGGGGCAGGTTGTGGACCTAAACCCAGATTTTTATGCATTCTTCATCTTCTGTGAAATCCAGATTTTTAGGGTCCCAAAGTTTGAGAAGGAGATATTGCCCGTCGAAATTCCACGTCTTCCCTCCCAAGATCCTGTCTCTGTCTTCTTCGTTCTGAAAGACAAATTGGAATGAATTTGCCCCTAGGCTGCGGATAGTGAACGGCTGCTTTGTGGTCCAGATCGAACTTAGCGTCGTTTTTAATCCATTGAAGTTTGCCTTTTTGTCCTCGAAGTTTTTACCTATGAGACTGTTCTGGCATGTTTGGATCCCTAAGGCGATATCTTCATCCTTTAGTTCCAGCCCTTCCTCCTCCTTTGAAGAGAGGGCAAATTTTTGAAGTTTAGCTAATACCTCTTGATCCATGATGAATTAAAGAGGGCAAAGTGAGATTTACGAGCCTCTGGCAGTGAGGGGATTAAAGATCTGATAAGGAGAGCAGAGAAGGGAGAAAGGGTTGAAAACTAGGGAGAGGAAAAGGGAAAAAACGGAGGGATGATCAAAATGGAGATTAGCAGAGACCTAAGGAAGATAACACCAAGAGTAAGAGGGATTGAAAGACGATAAGATGTGATACAAAGAACAATTTGGCAAAGTTTTGAGAGAAAACCCTAAACCCATCCTAAGAAGGAACTCGACCTCTAGAGAGAAATATTCCAAAATGGAAACTTTTTCGTAAATCTGACTTAATGGTGTGTGATGTGCGAATATCTTTTTGATCTCGTTAAATGGGACATAAGGAAATTGGACGTCGTCAAGTGGGTAATTTATTCAAGATGCTTTTGTGAGAGTAGTCGGGTTAATATTGTCTGCGGATTGAACAAAAATTCAATTTATAAAATTATGAAAACAATGATTGTAGTAAAGAGTTTTGATAGAACAAGCTGCTAAGCATTTGAAATAAGAGAAAATTACTCCCTCTACTACATATATGACTTTTTATTACACATTTAAACTCATTCTATAAATATTAGCAATAGAACTAAGATTCTAGTTTTTATTTGCAGATTTACTAGGAAAATAATCGTATCAGTTATTTGAATACATTAAACTTTGATTACCAAAAATTATGGGAAAGTGTATCAGTTTACAAAACGGACCTTGAGGAATATGGTAAGAGAATTTCTCTCACACATCTCATTAACCTCCTGCCCACTAAGACTCACGAATTCAACAACAAACCACCCACCACCATTAACTACAACCATTAACACTTTTGAAGCCAAAAGGAACAATGGCAAAAACCAAGTTCGGAAGAAGCCCCTCCATCGACGCCGGAAGTTTTCCTCATCAGAGATCGAGTCCCCGTCTAAACTTCAGTTAAAAAAAAAAATGACCAAACTTTTCGATGAAGTATCCCGACAAGCATCGACACGAAAAACCCCAGCCCACCACCGATTCCAATGAATTTCAGTCTGATACCGGTGTGATTTCAGTCCGATTCTGATGAATTTTAGTCTGATACCGGCGTGATTTCAATCCGATTATGATGAATTTAAGTCCGATTATGATGAATTTAAGTCTGATACCACCCATCAGTCACTCCACTTTAAAAAAAACTTTCGGTGATGAAGACAACGAAGAGCATCTGGAAGGTTTGAAGAGACAACGATGGTCCGAAGGCGGCGCATCCATCCCCTCCTCCTTCTCAGTGGGGGAGATCAAGTTTGAGATGACGAAGGCGAGGCCGAAACTCGGCTCCTTCTGATGTTGACAGTACATGTTGCGATTATATACAATATATTCTTAGTATATGTTTCCGTCGGCACAATCTCAATGACCCTACGATAGTTGTCTATTTTTAGTATATTTTTGGTACATGTTGTTAACGGATGTAATATTCGGTGAAGGAGGTGCATGGTGGGAGCAATTTGCAAGAATAAGAGAAGTACTGTAGCGAGCATCATATCGAAACTTTTGAATGATCACTATATGTTGAGTATATGGACAATATATTTTCACTGTATAGACATTTTATGTTCTGTATATTAGACAAATATTCAAACATTACAATTGCGGTTAGATAAAAATTATATGTAAATAAAAATGCAACATATACTAAATATATTGATTATAAACGCAATATATTGAACTAAAATTCAAATATTACAATTGTGGTTAGATAAAAATGCTATTTAACAAAAAACGCATCAAGTTATATACTAAATATACACTGACTATAAACACAATATATACTGCCCATTCAAAAANCTAAAAATTCCATAATTTGGTGCATCTTTGCAAATAAAGTTTGCCTAATAGTAAAGATGCAAATAAAGTTTGCCCCATGGTAAAATTATAATTTTTTTTTCCCAAATCACATGGTATAAGTTTAGGGCTTTTATGGTCAAAGAAGTGGTTCTCAACTATATGTCCATATAGTAAATAATATCCTTTATTTTATTTTAATTTCAACTTAAATGCGTTTTTTAATTTTAGTTTTTAGCCAATTTATAACCAATAGATAAAGGCCTCATGTTTGAAGGATTTATTCTTCGCGGCGTATTTGGCGCGCCAAAAGTGAATTACTAATCCCCGTGTACTGGTATGACTGGTTCATCGTAGGTTGCCAACATAGTTGATGTTAAGTAGTGCACAGAGCAAAATGAGACTGGATCAAGATGGAGTGATTATACACATATATAGCATGAGGACACAACAACTCTTCAATATGAAACCGTTGGCTTGTGCAAGTCTTAGCTTCTATATCTACTAAAAAGGCCTTTCCACTAGATAACACTTTGTACAATCTGTCACTACATCAAGTTGATAAAAAAAAAAGGAATTGATCGTCGATAGGTAACTTCTGGACCTACACCGAAACAAACATTAAAGAGTATAAATTCAGTATACATACAGATTATTATACAGTACTTGAACCAACATTCTTACAAAAAATCTGGTGGAAGTTTTGTAATTATTCTCCAACATATTATGAGCCTCTTTATAAATATAGTAAATGTGCCCTTTGCTTCATTTCTATTAGCCACATTATACCTTTGTTGCATTTCTCTGAGCGCTTCTAATACTGTTGTTATGGGGAGTACACGCACAAAGTTTATCTCAAAATTTATTGTCTCGGCGGCATTAGACGTCATCGTGAAGTACCTATTCTTCGGACAATGAACTCTTGCCACTTGTGCACTCCAATATTTTTTAGATACGGTGCCACACTAGGATTTAACTTTTTTTATCTCAAACATATGCATATCAAACTCTTCTACTGTATATGCTCGTGCCGATGTGTGAAACGACTCCTTTCTTATAGGGATTCAATCTTAAAATGCATCTCCAGGTTGTTTGACAGGTGATATGTGAATAGACAATGCGCAGCATTAGGGAAGACCTAAACAAAATAGAGATAATTCAATTCATGAATAAATCAATCCTAAGAATAAAAAAATCACATTTCATTTCAATAAACCAAAAAAATATAACAACGAACATCACACATAAATAAAATGGTTTATTTTATTAAACAATAACAAAAATTGTAAAGCCCCATTCATTTATTGGATTTTTGGATTATTTTTATTGGTATTATTATTATTTATTTTATTTAATTGCGAAAGTGATGTTATTGTGTGAATTATATATATATATATATATATACTCAGTGAAAGAAATAAGAATAAATACTAGCCACCGGATCGAATAATCTAGTGGCTTAAAAAATCCAATATTTTAAAATCAGTAAGGGTAAATGTAATTTGCTCTCAAAATTAATGTGTACTCACTCCATTATCGGTTCCCCCCCCATCCCACCACAGACACACACACACACTGCGCAGGGTAGCCCGCCGTTTGTTCCTCATCGCCGGCGAGATTCTGCCGTCTTCCTCCCTGATCATCCCCGCACTTTCACCCTGAATAAAAATGTGCCGGCGATCTCCTCCAATTGTTCCTCCATCTCCGTCACACCTTCCTCCCGCGGCTCATTACTTTAAGCAGCTCTGACCGGCCACCTTATACGCCGCCGTCTGGTCCAACGCCGGAGCTCTCATCGCCATAGTCCTCCCTTAAACGGCCACTGACTGTAACGTCTTGTCACCTTCCTTCGCCGCATAGCCCAGCTGTCTGCAAGTGTTGAGCGTGAAGACACCTCCTGCCGACCACCTTCACCATGGTGGTCGTCATTCCTCCGCCGTCCACCATCGGAGAAGACGACCTGCTATGGTCGTTTATAGAGAAGACGAACCGCTATTCACTGGATCGGCCCAAATCAGGTTGCAATGTCCTATCAATTATCGAAACCAAAATTGATGAATTCGGTCGCCGGCGTCAATTACAGTGGCTGATGTGACGAGGAGACCATTAACAGAGATTGGAATTGGGGGTTTGTCTTTTGAAAATTTGATATCCTATAGGGGCTTGATTGCAATTTTCATAAATTTAAATATATTACGATTTCATTATTGGGTCAAATTTGCAATTTATTAGAAATATAATAAATGCAAACTAGATTCAATTAAAATAAGTATGTGTATATGCACATTGCAAATATCATCACTACAAACTACAATAATAATAATATACCAAAAGACAATTTATTTAATATAAATTATTAAATAAAACATATTAATATTAATTATATTTTCATAATATACATAATAATTCATTAAGCAGGTTTATATTAATTTGATTGACTGATCGAATGGCTACGAGAGCACATTATTATTTTTCAACGAACAATAATACATATTAAATAACAAAATCACAAATATTAAATATATATTTTATAACAAAAAATATTTGATAAAACTTTAACATGAAAAATTTTAATATATAAAAAATATTTCAATAATAAATATACATTTATAATAATAAATAAAAAATTATTTAAATTAGTTAGGACAGTTTGATGTACAATTATATCTACTAAATATAGTTTTAAAAAACACATACTTTATATGCGCTCATATAAAGTAGTGCACTTCATATATCGACATGTTGCATTTTATAAAACATCACATTGCATTTTATAAAACAACACGTTGCACTTTATCAACACGCTCCACAATTAACGTCAACGGCTCCGTCCAAATTACCACACAACATAAATCTATGAAACATATATACATCATACACATCAATAATATCATTTATACACAGAAACACGAGCACGCAAACGTACCAAAATCACAGTAGTGCACTCTATACATCAACATGTTACACTTTATAAAACAAGACGTTGCACTTTAGAAAACAACATGTTGCACTTTATCACGTGTTGACGGACGTTTCCGGTCAACGGTTAAAGAAATAAGAAAAGGGAGTATGAAGCAGAAAAAGATAAGGGAAGCGGCTTAATTATGATTTTATTAACTGATCACGAGGTCGGCCTCTCGTACGGGTCGGCGCTTGCGATATTCTTACAAATTCTTACAGTGATTTATTACAAGTCTAGAGAGAGAAAGTACAGAGAAAGTTTAAAAGTTGGAGATTCAACAACCCAGAAATAAATGAGATGGGTTGCTATTTATAGTGGCCTTAAATGTGACACTGTTCAGATATTGTTCACCAGTCTTGTCGTACAGTACTCTGGCAGAGCAGTTCGGCGTCTCCCTGATAGAATTTAATGCGATTTGAGGTTTTCCTCATCATTGCCTGGCAGGAATTTAATGCACACATGGGGGTCATTTAATGCTGGCAGGCTTTATGTCTTGGCTAGTGGGTGTAGGCCTGTAGGCTACGGCGCCCGTCCAATGGCTAATGATTGCTCTCCAAGTGGCATTATTATATCATTATCGGGCTCGACATCTGTCTCTGGGGGAACCGTCCTGGAACCTCGACTTCCGATCTCGTTTTGTTCCTCCGGCCCTGGGAAGCCTTACTCCGGCCCGTCACCTACCAGGTCGGCACCGGTATTTGGGTGTCGAAAACGCCGGGCTCATGGATGAACCCGCGGGGGTATCAGGGCAATAAAAGCTGGAATTCAGCTCGGCACGCGCGAGTTGGTTGGAGAGCCGGTTCGGGTTTGCGAACCGGTTCGGCTCTAGGGAGTTGCCATATGTCCGGTTTTCTTTTGAGGTGAACTCGGATGTCAACATACAGGCCCCCGAGCTCGGAGGGGGTGCCTTTGGTATGTCCTGTGAGGTCGTCGTTTTCGAATGTGTCCGGGTTCACTTATTTGGTCGTAGCTCGGCGTCATGTGAGTCCGGCATGTGAATTTAACTTAGCGAAGTTTTTTCGTTCGTCGTTGTGCACGTCTCCCTCAGACTTGAAGCGACCTGCCATTTATTGCGATGTGCTCGTTACGCGTCCGGTAGATCATGAAAAGTCGCGCCTTTTCAAAGCCTTTCCACGTGGCGCCTGCTGATTCGTCGGCGTCAAATGCTGTGTCGCTTCGGTGAACGGCGGTTTTCGCGGGCGCGTGGTATCCACGCTACTTTATCCGGGCCGTTGGATCGCGTCTTCCTTAGCCGTTGGATCTAGCTTCATTTTTTAATTTTAAAAGGTGTGCCACGTGTTGCGTCGTGAATGGCTGGTAACTTGTATATATATATATATACACCTTCGTCTTTCTCGGGAAGCTTTATTGTTTCCGAGATTTCTGATCAACCGAAGTTTTCGAGTTTTCGAGTCAGAGTTCGAGGCGACCTTCAAGATTTTTAGAGCTTTTCGAAGATTCCCACACCGGTAATTCCATCTTTCCCAGAACCTTTCTTCGTATTTTTCGATTATGTCGAGTTCTTCTGGTAACGCTGCGAACCTCCCTGCCAGAGATGGTGGTTATACGGCGGAGGAGACCGGCGTGTTGGTGGTCTATTCTCCTCCGACGGCAGAGGCGGTGCAGCCGCTCAGGGCTACCCCGATTTCTGCCGTCCGTGTGACGTCGGTGGCGGCGGCGTCGGGCGCGCCCCGAGAGGATCACCCGGACTTCCCCACAGTCAAGATTATTGACCTCGGCTCTGATCGGTCTGACAGCGACGAGATTGAGAAAGAGGCCGGCGTCGCTTCCCCCGAGGACTCTGATGTCGATGCCGGACTGGTCGATGAGACGCTTCAGGGCGACACCCGCGGGAGAGAGCGGGTTCCCATGGGTCGTGAGGACGCCGAAATCGATGTCGCGGTCGATGCAGCGACTACGGCTCCCTCTGGGTGTTAGTGCCGCCCTCCGCGGGTGTGGCCACCCACCGCTTCGGCAACCGCCTGGACAACCCCGTCAGTGCTGAAGGACCTCGACTTGGCCAAACTGAGGGGTAAGGCGTGCTTCGGTGCCGGGGTGAGAATTTTTGCCCCTTACGCGGGTGAGCGCATCCATTGTCCCCCGCCGGGCTGCATCGGCGTCTATCGAGCATCTTGCTCGGCCTCAAGTTTCCATTGCCGGGTGCTTTGAACGATATCCTCTGCGACCTCGGCATTGGCATTAGTCAGCTCGTGCCGACAGTCTTCGCTCGGCTGGTCAGTCTGATCGTCTTGTTCCGTCAGCAAGGGTGGGCTGACCCGACCAGTGACGACGTGGGGGCCCTGTTCGTCTTCAAGAAATCCGGGGAGACCGACAACTACTACAATTCGGTCGCCCCAGGCGTGAACAAATCTCTAATTCATAGAGTCCCCGAGTCTCTGCACGGTTACATGCCGGAGTGGTTCTGGGTCGGCGGCGAGTGGAGAACGCCCGACGCAGCTCGACACCCGTCCACTGAATTCATCTCCGGCCCTTGTGAGTTGCTTGTTTTACTTACTTTCACTCTTCTGATTAATTGTCTTTCCGTGCTAACAGGTCGGTGTTTGCATTTCAGTCCACAATCCTCGCGTTGAACCGAGTGACGAGCTGGTTTCGAAGGTTGAAACCTTACTGGGTCTCGCCGAAGGGAAGCGTTACTACAAGGATCTCGTCGCGGAGGAAAGTTTGATCCTGCACGGCCTCTGTCCCGAATATAACAGCAAGTCCTTCCAACTCGGTATTTTACCCTTCCTTGAATACTTCTTTCCATTCTCGTGCGTGTATATATACATACTTTTATACTTGTTCCCACCCTGTCTCCCGCTTTCATCGACCAATACACTACCCTCTCCTCCGTGAGTGTGGGTTCAGCTCGGTCAAGGAAGCCAACAAGCATGCACGCGCTAATCCCAGCTCACTAAAAGAACGAAAGGGCCAGCCGAATGGACTTCTTGACGAGGCAGGGTAAGAGAAAGACCCCGGGATCCAGCTCGGCAGGAACCTCGACACCCGCTCCACTGAAACCGTCTGCTGAGACCGTTCCTCCACGGGAAGCCGAGATCCCCTCAGACCCGATGCCGGTGCCCGCAGGGCCCGCGGGTGGAGGCCGAAATGGCGGTCACAGCAGCCGGGCTGGTGCTCGTGAGGTCGGAGCCGGCCGCGGCCGGGACACCACCGGTCAGCCTCCGAAGAAAAACAAGGCCGCCGAGGTCGAGAGAGCGTCTCTTGCTGGCGAGTCGTTTGCCTTTGTACATCAGGCCGGGTCCTCCACCTATATACCCGTGAACCCGGGCCGCAAGGCCAGCCTCCGCAAGAGCCTTGAACGGTTTCCCGATCAATGGTTCATCGATGCGAGGTCGGCAGTCCCGCTCGACTTGCCCAACCCCTACCACATGCCTGGGGAGGTACTGTCGGCTGCGTGGGCCGTGATGACCGCCTGGACCCCGGTTGCTGAGACGGCGGTGACCATGCTCTCCCCCACGCAGCTTGTTCAGCACTCGCTGGCGACTATGGGCCGGGCTATGGTGGAGATGGTGCACGCCGCCGGAGTCATGCAGAGAGAGGTCGCCGCCCGCAACAAAGCCGAGGAGGACCTCGCCGTCTCTAAGGGCCGGATCAGCGAGCTGAAGGACAAGACCAAGAGGGTTTCGATGCTCGAGAATGAGCTCGTCCTTCAGCAAGGGGCGACCGCCAAGGCGGAGAAGGCCGCCGCCGATGCAGTCGAAGACTTGGCCCGGGAGAAGACGGCGTGGGCTAAGAAGATGGCTGAGCTGGAGGAGCGGAGAGCTGCAGAATTATTGGAGAGTGAGAGGCGCCGGGCTGAGGAGATAACGGGGCTCGAGGAGAAGCACAAGACCGACCTGGTCCACCTCGCTGAACTGCACGCCGCCGAGGTTGCCGCGCTCAAACAGAAACATGAGGAGCAAGTCTCCCAGCTGGCGGATTACGGCAAGAGGTTGACCTCCCAGGTCTGCATCCTGAAAGAGGCCGCGAAGCAGATAGACGGCGAGCCCATCTCTCTCCCTCCGCCGGCGACCTTCGCCGAGGTCCAGGCTCAATACTTCGAGGAGATGAAGGAGAGCATGGACATCTCGGCGGCGTTCAACCTCTATTGGTTGTTCCAGCGGCTTGACGCCGGGGTGCTCTCTCTCGAAGACTTCAGGGTCATACTCTCCAAGAAGGCGGGCCGGTACGACTTGGACTTCGAGGGCCAGATCTGCGAGGTCGATGCCGACGAGGCCGCGGTGGTCCGAAAGCTCTGAGGTTGGGCCGACGACGTCATTGTCGGCTTCAAGAAGTTCGGCGCCATCCCTTCTTCGGAGACGTGGCGATTGGCCCCTGGGGAGCTTCTTCTGGACTACGAGTTCTTCGTGCCCGAGGCCGTCTCGGACCCCGAGTTCCAGCCGAGACGTGGTGCCGTGCTGATAGTGGTCGCCGAGATGGAGGAGGCGGAGGCGGCGATGAAGGCGGAGGCGGCGACGAAGGTGGCGGCGGATGCCGAGGCGGGGGTCAGAATCTCGGGGACCAGAGGGGCCGATGCTGAGATGGTGGCCGACACCTCTGGTACCAAAGAGGCGGGGGTTGATGCTGAGGAACGGGTTGCCTCTCAGAATGTCGAAACCGCCCCTGAGGGTTCCAAGCAGGCCTCCTAATTGCTTTTGTTACTTATCCCGGCCTGCGCGCCGAATATTAACCGCGTGTGGTCTTTTTTGAAAACAATTTGTTTACGTGGAAAATATATTAACTTTGTTTTGGATGGTTGGCACATTTGCTTCTGTTTATGTTGGATAGATTTCTTACCCTATTATGTTGGATGGTACTTACGCGCGTGTTTGTAATTTTTAATTATTTCAAAGCGTGGTTTGGGTGCCGGTTTGAGCGTTTATTATTTGGACGGTCGAGCCCAATGGTTGGGCTCGATGCCTTTTATTTACTTGGCCGAGCCTCGGGGCAGGGCTCGGCTCTTTTTATTTACTTGGCCGAGCCTCCAGATCGGGCTCGACACTTTTTTTCTTGGCCGAGCCTCGAGATCGGGCTCGGTGCTTTTTATTTACTTTGGCGCATTACCTGTCCAATTCATTTGTTGGATCGGACGGTGGTTTGGCCATGTCGTGCTTCGCGCTCGTGCTGGCCGGGTCATCGTACTGACCCGACCTGCACATAATTATGTGCCAGCTTACCAGACCGGTCTCGCGTTCGGACTCGGTGGTATTATAGGCCTGACTGGGCTTCCTAGTTGAGCCCAGCTAGTGCCGACTAGGTCATCGTACTGATCCTAGCCAACACTTCGTTCCTTATGTTAATTATGCCGCTTCGACTCGATCTATACTTAACAAAAATAAATGCAAACAAGTAAAATTTACATACTTTTACAGAGTTTGACAATTTTCTTACAAAACATCGTTACAAAAGACCATCCTAAGCCTACTGGTAGAACTTCTTCAAAACACCGAATTCCATGGGTATTGGTGGGGGGTGCCGTCCAAGTGTTCAAGACGGTAGGCCCCGTGGGGAAGGACCTCGCTGATCTTGTAGGGTTCTTCTCACTTCGGCTTGAGCGGTCCGGGATCAAGCCCCGTGACCCTTTTTAATACCAAGTCGCCGACCCGGTACGAGCGTGGCTTGACTTGGGAGTTGATGTACCTCTCACTTCGCCTCTTATACGCCACGTTTCTGAGCTCGGCTTGCGACCGGTTCTCGTCTATCAGGTCGAGGTTTGCTCTCAGCGTATCGGAGTTGGATTCTTCTTCGAAGTAGGTTACCTGGAATGTCGGGGCGCCGAGCTCGACAGGTATCATCGCCTCGGCCTCATACGCCAGGGAGAACGGCGTCTCTCCGGTGGATGACCTGGCCCTGGTGCGATATGACCAGAGCACGTTCGGGAGTTCTTCCGGCCAGGTCCTTTTTGCGGCTTCAAGTCGAACCTTGAGTCCTTGCTTGATTATCTTGTTCACGGCCTCGACTGGGCCGTTGGATTGGGGATGGTAGGGTGTCGAAAAGAAGTGTTTGATGCCATGCTCTTCACAAAATGCCTCCAGCTTCTTCCCCTCGAACTGTCTTCCGTTATCAGTGATTATCGAGTTCGGCACCCCAAAGCGGCATATGATGGATTTCCATAGGAAGTCGATCATTTTCTGCTCGGTGATGGTAGCGAGCAGTTCGACTTCTGCCCATTTTGTGAAGTAATCCACTGCGACAACTGCGTACTTCACTCTGCCCTTCCCGGTGGGTAAAGGGCTGATCAGGTCGACGCCCCATTTTGCGGACGACCACGGGCTGAATATCGACTTCAGGGGCTGGGACGATTGGATGATATTCGGCGCGAAGGTCTGGCATTTTGCGCATCTCCGGGCCATGTCCAGGGCGTCCTTTTTCAGGCTAGGCCAGCTGTACCCTTGCCTGAGGACTTTGTGGGCGAGGGCGTATCCGCCAGAGTGGTTTTCGCATACGCCATCGTGGACCTCTTGAGAATGTACTCGGCACCCTTCTCGTCCACGATCGTAAACCGAGTATCCCTTCTTGAACAGTTCACCGGCCACGATCGTAAACCGAGCTGCCCGGATACGGAGCTGCCTGGCCTCCTTTGGGTCAGGCAGCAACGCACCTGTCTCGAGATACGACCGGATCGGGACCATCTAGCTCGGTTCCTCGTCTACGGAGGCTTGGCCGGCACTCAGGACAGAAACGCCGAGCACCGAGGGTTGTTCTTTATGACCGACTTGGACATATTTGGCACTTTCCATGCCGGCACTTGAGGCGAGTCGGGCCAAGGCGTCGGTCTGCACGTTCTCTGTCCAGGGAATGTGTTCTACCCTGGTCTGGAGTTTGGCCAATCTCTTTTTCACCATTCCCAAGTATGGGACCAGCCTTGGTTCTTTGACCTCGAACTCCTCGGAGATTTTCTTGACCATCAGCATCGAGTCGGAGTATATGATGAGGTCGGTTAAGCTCATGGCTTTGGCCAGGGCTAGCCCGGATAGCAATGACTCGTATTCGGCCTCGTTGTTGGTCGCCGGGAAGAGGTACTGGATTGAATGGCAGAAGAGTTTCTTTTGGGGATCCACGAGGACGACCCCCCCGCCTGCTCGTCCGGCAGTGGAGGACCCGTCGACGTACATCACCCAAGGCTCCTCGTCGTTCGCCTCTTCGATTCCCGGCGTGAATTCGGCTATGAAGTCTGGTAGTACCTGCCCCTTCATTGCTGTTCGGGTTCGGTAATGGATGTCGTACTGTCCTAGCTCCACCGCCCATTTCACCAGCTGACCTGAAGTGTCAGGTCGGTGCAGGATTTGTCTGAGGCCGTGAGGACAGTGACCGAGTATTCCAGGAAGTACGGCCTTAACTTCCGGGCTGCGGTTACCAGGGCGAAGGCCAACTTCTCCATGGGCGGGTACCGCAGCTCGGCGTCGTGAAGCGCCTTGCTCACATAGTATATCGAAAATTGGCTCGAGTCCTCCTCTCGGATCAGAGCGGCACTTACCGCCACGTCGGAAGTTCCCAGATACAGATAAAGCATCTACCCGGACGGGGCTTCTGCATTGTCAGAGCCTGGCTGAGATTCTGCTGGATCGCCTCTAACGCACTTTGGCAGTCTGACGTCCACTCGAACTTGTGATTTTTCTTGATGGCGTCGAAGAAAGGTTTGCAACGGTCGGTGGACTTTGAGATGAACCTGCTTAGGGCGGCGAGTTTTCCGGTTAGACTCTAAACTCCCTTGATCAATGTCGGCGGTCGAAGGTCTTGCACTGCCTTGATCTTCTCGGGGTTTGCATCGATGCCGCGCTGACTGACTATGTATCCCAAAAATTTTCCCGAACCGGCGGTAAAAGTGAATTTTTTCGGGTTTAACTTCATCGAATAATCACGCAAAATAGAGAACATTTTATTGAGATCGTTTACATGGTCGGATGCGTACACGGATTTGACTAACATGTCATCTACATACACTTCCATACACGCACCTATCAGACTAGCAAACATCTTATTCACTAAGCGTTGGTAGGTGGCCCCGGCGTTATTCAGCCCAAACGGCATCATCGTGTAGCAATATAGCCGGAGTATGCATTCATGAAACTCATCAGCTCGTGCCCCGAGGTAGCGTCGACCATGTAATCGATGTGAGAGAGAGGGTAGCTGTCTTTGGGGCATGCCTTGTTCAGATCAGAGAAGTCGATGCACAGGCACCATGCTCCGCTGCTCTTCTTCACAAGTACCGGGTTCGCCACCCAGGTCGAGTACCGGACTTCGCGGATGTATTCGTTATCTTTGAGCTTGATCACCTCTTCTTCCAAGGCTTGTTGTCGGTCCGGGCCGAGCTTCCTCCGCTTTTGCACGACCGGCTTGACCGTGGGGTTGACCTGCAGTCGGTGGCAGGCGACCCGCGGGTTGATGCCGACCATGTCTTCGTGGGTCCACGCAAATACGTCCGCGTTTTCTCGGAGGAACTTGGTAAGCTCGGCTTTGAGCGGCGCCGGTAACTTGCTCCCGATCCGGAGTTGCTTCTGGCAAGTCTCCTCGTCGACGAAAATGATTTCAACTTCGTCCATAGGCTCGGCTCTCTTCGTCCCTTGTTTCTCTTCGTACTGGGTTCGGGGGTCGAGCTTGTCTTCTTCGATGACCGGGTCTTTGCCCACCCTTCTCTCCCTGTCCAGGTCCAGGTCGACTCCGAGTTCTTCTACGGTCTGGCCGGGGAGCGGACCTATCTGGTTTCCCAGCGTGCGGTCGTCTCCCCAGTTGGGACCTTCCAGCCCGGCATCTGGGTTAGGCATCACTGTCTCTAGTCCTGTGCCAGCAGGGGCGGCACTTAGAGTGGTCAAAGTGCGCGAACCTATCTGGTTTCCCAGCATGTGGTTGCCCATAAAACCATCGCGTGTCAACTCGGTACCTGCCTCCTCGGCGAGAGGGTCTGTCGCATTTATCTCGGCGCGTGGGATGGTCAGGACGCACTCCCGCGCCTCCCTTTGGTCCCCGCGGTGAGTGCCCTCTCCGTCCGAGGTCGGGAACTTCAGGGAGTAGTGGAATATGGAGACGGCGGCCTTCAGCTTATACAGGACCGTCCTGCCCAGGATGGCGTTATACTCGCTTGGGCAGTCCACCATTTTGAAGGTTTCCAGAATCGTCTTCGTGGGCTGCCCCTTCTCCCCAAACTGGATCGGCAGCGTGACTTGGCCGACGGGGGCCGTTGTTTGTCCGTTGAAGCCCTGGATCCGCTCGCGGCAGGGCTGCACCTCCTTCCTGTCGATCCCCATCTTCTTGAAGGTGTCATAGTAAAGAATGCTCGCGTAGGCCCCGGTGTCGACCATAATGCGATGGATCTTTATCGCCATGATCGGCGCCGTGATCACCAGGGCGTCGGAATGAGGATGGTCGAACAGAAAGGCGTCTAAATCGGTGAAGGAGATTTTATTTGGGGTCGGCTCCGACGCCGGCCTGCTGTCGGTGTGCATCACCCTCTGGCCGACGTAATAGGCCCGCCGGACGTAGGCTTTGGTCTGCCTTCTGGAAAGGAGGGATTCGCCTCGGCTGGTGTTGACGCGCCGGGTTGGATAATCTGTTTGGTAGGTTCCGACGGGCGGGGATCGCCCTCTTTTCCTGCCCCTAGAGGTGCCGGCCTCGTTTTGGTCGGCAGGGCATATGGTCATGATCTCATGGGGGCCACCCTGCTGGGGTTTATTTCTCCTAGGGTTCACGTCGGCGTCGTCATCACTGTTGAGGCCTTCCTCGAAACGTCCTCCCTTTTTCCTCTTCTCCCCGGAGTGGGTGAATCTCTTCATCTGTGGGTCGTCAATAAGCTTGAGCAGTGCCGAGATCAGATTTCGGCACTGGTCAGTGTTGCCTTGTGGTAGGTGCAGTAGCGGGTTTTGTCCATCTTGTCCTTGTCAGTGAACATCGGTTTTGGGTCCGACAGCAGCCCCTTTGCCTTAATCTCCTCAGAAATCGCAGCGGCTCCCACCGAGAAGACGCTCTGATAGCTTTCCTTCAGCTCCTCAGCCCTCTGCCTCCGCTGAGCTCGGATTTCAGCGAATGATTTGCCCGACTTTCCAGATTTTTCCTCCTTCGCCTTCGCCTTTGCTGGCGCCGGCGTGGCGTCAAACGTCGGGATCGACGAGGACTCCTCCGCCATTATGTAGTCCTGAGCTCGGGAAAGGAATTCCTGGTAGGTAGTTGGCTTGTTCTGGCACAGGGACCATCTAAACTGCGTTTTTGGTCGTAGACCGCCCTGAGCGGTAATCAGTAGGGCGTCAGGGTGGCACCGCTCCATGTTTTGGACTCGGTCGTTGAACCGAGCTATGTAGTCCTTTAAGCTCTCATTCTCGCCCTGAACGATGTTGGCGATGGATTCCTTGGGGGCGAGATTGACCTGCGATCCGATGAAGTGTGACCAGAACGCCGACCTAAGCTGCCCCCAGGTGGAGATGGAATAGGGGTAGAGAGAGTGATACCACCTCTGCGCCTTCGGTCCCAGTGTTAAGGAGAACATGCAGCAGCGTAGGGCGTCAGAGGCGCCGTGCAGGTCCATCCACGAGGTGTAGAGGCCAACGTGGGAATCGGGGTCCGAGCTCCCGTCGTAGAGGCCGAGCTGTGGCACTTTTATCTTCTTCGGGACGGCTTCCCGTAAGATGTCAGAGGGAGAGAGGTGAAGCGTTGTCCGCGACCCGGGGGATCGGTTGTGCGCCAGATTGTGGATTGGGAGGGAGCGATAGCTCACTTCCGGAGGGGTGCCGACCTTCTAGTTCGGCGATTCTGCGCTTGAGTGCTGCGACTTCGTCAGTGTCGCGCCCTATAGCTTTGCCTCGCTTGATGACCTCCCGGAGATCGCGATTGGCTTGGCTCTTATCACCCAGGCATTGGTAAACAGAACGGCGGACGATCTGGAGGCTCTGCTTCGGACGGCTTTCTCCCGTCCGCTCGGTAGATGCCGGTCTGGTACTCTTGTCGCGGCGGTCCCGGGCCTCAAGGTTCGGTGATTGGGCCGTGGTTTTGGATTTCGTCGGGTTCTTCTGCCCCCCGGCCTCCTTTTCGGGGGTATGGAGCAGGGTGTTGCCGGGACTTTCCTTGGGCGCCACGGTGTTTCCCCCGGCCGCCTGGCTGGCGAGCGCCTTCGCGAAGACCCCTTCGAGGACTTTGAGGACGTCGGGGTGCTGCATGGCCGCAGCGAAGGTGGGAACTGGCGGGACAGGGACTATGGTCCCCTGCTGAGCGCGGCGAGAGGTCTCTCCGCCGTTGCGCCGACGAGACTGGGTGCCGGACTGCTGGGTAGACTCATTGTGGCCTGATGAAGGCATTTTGAGTAGTCTTTGGAGTGAAAAGTAGGAAAAAGATGGGTGTGATGTGGGGTCTCACAAGATCGAAAAATTGACACCAAGTAACTTATGGTGCCCTCCTTCTAGCGCCAAATTGTTGACGGACGTTTCCGGTCAACGGTTAAAGAAATAAGAAAAAGGAGTATGAAGCAGAAAAAGATAAGGGAAGCGGATTAATTATGATTTTATTAACTGATCACGAGGTCGGCCTCTCGTACGAGGTCGGCGCTTGCGATATTCTTACAAATTCTTAAAGTGATTTATTACAAGTTTAGAGAGAGAAAGCAGAGAGAAAGTTTGAAAGTTGGAGATTCAACAACCCAGAAATAAATGAGATGGGTTGCTATTTATAGTGGCCTTAAATGTGACACTGTTCAGATACTGTTCACCAATCTTGTCATACAATACTGTGGCAGAGCAGTTCAGTGTCTCCCTGACAGAATTTAATGTGATTTGAGGTTTTCCTCATCATTGCCTGGCAGGCATTTAATGCACACATGGGGGTCATTTAATACTGGCAGGCTTTATGTCTTGGCTAGTGGGTGTAGGCCTGTAGGCTACGGCGCCCCGTCCAATCGCCAATGATTGCTCTTCAAGTGGCATTATTATGTCATTATCGGGCTCGACATCTGTCTCTGGGGGAACCGTCCTGGAACCTCAGGCTGGCTTCCGATTCCGTTTTGTTCCTCCGGCCCTGGGAAGCCTTACTCCGGCCCGTCACCTACCAGGTCGGGACCGGTATTCGGGTGTCGCAAACGCCGGGCTCATGGATGAACCCGCGGGGGTATCAGGGCAATAAAAGCTGGAATTCAGCTTGGCACGCGCGAGTTGGTGGGAGAGCCGGTTCGGGTTTGCGAACCGGTTTGGCTCGTGGGAGTTGCCATATGTCCGGTTTCCTTTTGAGGTGAACTCGGATGTCAACATCACGACTATCAGATTGCACAATAAACATCAAAACAGGCCGAAATCAATTTTTTTCAACCAAAAGATAATATAAAAAATAATAAATAACATTATTAACATAAATATAATTTTAATATAATAGGATAATTCTGTAGTACACTCTATACATCAATATGTTGCACTTTATAAAACAACACGTTGCACTTTAGAAAACAACATGTTGCACTTTACCACGACTATCAGATTGCACAATAAACATCGAAACCGGCCGAAATCAATTTTTTTCAATCAAAAAATAATATAAAAAATAATAAATAACATTATTAACATAAAATGATTTTAATATAATAGGATAATTCCGTTAACCGGATCGAATAAACTAAATAATTATATTCATTTTCAATTTTTTTTGGGACAAAAGAACGGTTGGTTCGATCTGCACAATACATACCGACACCGTGCACCATAGTGATGTACGAATTGCACCTTAATAGTTGTTAAATTGCACCGTATATTTCGTTTACATATATATAATTTTTTTAATTAGAAAATAATATAAAAATGTCAAATAAAAACAATATTAAATAATAATCATGTTTTTTTATAATAAATAATATAATTTATGTCAATTATTTTGATTATTTATATTAACCGAAATTAAACCGATTACGTCGAAACCAAAATTTTTATTTCGAATTTTAAAATTTCGGTTCAATTATCATTTTTTACATTAAAACACTCAAAATCCCAATTACATGTACAACATATCAAACTTAAAAATTGCAAATAGATCTCTCATATTTCTTTAATTTCCAAAAAATAGACCCCCAAATTAACAGTCAACATCCATAAACGCATTCCTCTCTGCACATCCCGCTAGTAACTTCCGAATAGATCTACCGCAGTCATCGTCTCTTCCGTCGGCTTTGAGAACGGAGGTTCAGATGGTGATGTCGTTGCCACGAATTGACGACTTTCTCCGAGTTGCAGGGCAGAGTGGTCGTGTCTGTGGTGGCGGGTCGATTTGATAAGGTGGTGGCCGTGCTGTTGGGGAATTGGTGATGGCTATAGCGACGTGCCGGAAGGATGATGGCGACGACAACCTGCGACTGTGGTGGCGGGGCTGTCAAAAGCAGTGGTGACGGGTTTGTTGAGTGGCGGCCGGCTGGTAGGTGACGGTGGTGCCGGGCTTTGTTGGATGCGTGGACGATGACGTCGGCAATGCTACAGGCGTCGGTGCTTCGACGGTCGGGTTGTGGTGATTTGACGGTCGGGCGGCGTCGGTTTGAATGCCCGATCGGCGGCGTATTGATGACCGGCGGAGACGCTTTGTCGGCCGGAAGGCGGCGCTTAGAAGGAAGGGCGGTGGCGCTTGGAAGATCTGCCGGCGGCGCACTTAGAAGGCTAGGTGGCGAGAGGCTGCCGGGCCAGTGTGTGTGTGTGTGTGTGTGTGTGTGTGTGTGTGT
>BKCP01009515.1:725121-754933 GCA_008636005.1 Striga asiatica
AAAGGGAAGAAGAAGAAAACTAGAAACTGAAGTCTCCTCCATCGCCCCAAATCCTTCACGACAATATGCCCAGCCACGCGCAGGCCTCTTAGCCCGCTCCCAGCATCACCACACGAAGGCCACAAGTCACTACGACCAGAGCTTTGTCCATCGAGCCGCTACTTGTCGTCGTCTGTCCACGAGCAGCCCCGTTTCTCGCCGAGAGCCCCACTTTCTGGTGACCAACGACCAGCCATCGTTCGTGAGGGCCACTAAATCGAGGGACAACAGCCGTGTCTCATCTCTGCCGACATCGAGCCCGGACACGCGCGCGCCCTCAACCGTACAACCCGTCTCTCGGTCGTTTTCGTGTGTTATATCCATGAACGGTATTAAGGCTTGAAACCTTTCTTTGTAAGGTGTTTTTATGTGTGGTGTTGTAGCCCTTGTGTTATTTACATGCTAGGGTTAGAAATTCAATTGTTCATGTTGTGATATATATTGTTTCTTTGCGAATTTGAGTGAAGTCATAATCAAAGCATGCCAAAGGTGAAGCCCTCTTTTGTTTATGGGTGTATAGATGATGTACATGGTTATTATGTTGTTGTTTTGGCATTATTAATTGAGTTGGGATATCATATGATAAGAATTTATGCCTTCTATGCGTTCGTCTCTTCGGTTGGATGTCAAAACTAAAGGACATGAGTTATTTTCGTGGAAACCCAGGAGTTTTGAGTGCTTTGATGTGTCCTTGACATGTTAGAGGAAGCCTCAAATCATTTTGATGCTTATTCCATGAGATATGAATTTTTAAAGATGAACGTGCTGCTGGATTTTGCAAATATCATGATAAATTGAGTTCAGGTCATTTTGATGTGAATTTTTTATATGTTGGACCCCTGCTGATGAAATTTATGCTGTAAAAATTTCAGATTAAAACTTGGCCTGTAGCTATGTGTTTAGTTGAATATAAGTTCTGGTCAGAAGTTTGAAAACTCAATATAAAATCGAGTTTGATGAATTTTGATGTGAAATTTTGTGGAAGGTGTTGTTCTGTTATCATGATGGTTGTGTCAAAATTTCATGTAAAGAGGACGTGCTTCTATTCGCGGAGACGTTTGGCAGTTGGAGGCAGCGGAGGATTGAAGTGGAGAATGTTGGCGGACTGGTCCTCCCGCCTTGGACGACCTTTAGGGCGGAGAAGGTGCGGGCTGTCGGAGTGAAGACTGTGTCGGCATTGTCGTGGCCGAAGACATGGAGCCTCTCGAGGTCGGCGGCGGAGATCTGGGATTAATTTGGAAATGCGGCAACGGCCAGAGAAGACAGGGAGACGGAGGCGGAGGTTGACGGAGATCTGGGATTAATTCGGACGTGACTCTATTCGCTGATGAATAAGGCGACGTCGGAGATGTTGATAGCGGCGGGAGACGGCCGGCCGGCGATGGTTGTAAAATTACCCTGTGTGTTTGTGTGTGTGTGTGTGCAGGGTGTGTTGGCATGTGTGAGAGTGACGTGGGACCCGTGAAGTGTGTGCTGGGTGCGTGAAAGAGGATGAGTGGGTGGGTCCCACAGATGGTTTGGTGTTTTTTAAATTTGTTAGGGTGAGGTGGGATAGTTTGATATTAAAATTACCACACTGCCCTTAGTGTGTATAAAATATGGAGTTTTTTTAGTTGTTGGATCATCCAATCTGATGGCTACGATTTATTCTTATTTCTTTCACTGAACATCATTCTCATGTGAGTGCAACCCTATATAGAGAAAGGATCATATGAGAACGGATGTTAGTGAATGAAATAAGAACGAATCTATACCATTAGATCTATTACATTAATGGTTATGACGAAGTCAAAATTTAATAAATATGGTCAAATATAGGATGGCAATCTTGTAAATAGTTGAATATATGGTAGTCAAATATATACCGCTTTCCACTAATTAAGGGTAAATCTGTAATTGATAACTCACAGTGGGTCCCACCAAAACCAAACAACCAAAATCTCTCTCTCTCTCTCTCTCACACACACACACACACACAAATAATCGGCACGCAGAGACGACGCAACCGTGCATCTTCCAATTATCCACTGTGCAGCCGCCGCTCGTTCGCCGCGCCTCCTCCATCTCAGGCCCGCCGTTCTTCCGCCGTATACCTTCACAAACCCGCTGCCGTGCATCTGCCATTCGTCCGCCGCTCAGGCCTCCTCCGTACACATTCCCAAGCCGCTGCCGTGCATCAGACATGATTATATCAATTTCGCCATCTCAGACTTCCTCTGCCTACCTTCACCATCCCGCCGTCGTGCATCCGTCGCCCTCCGTCGTGCATCAGTAGCCGCGAAATATGAAACTCCGGTAAGAAAGCTGACGAGTAGGTTGTTGACAACCAGTCTCGGCGAAGTCCTCCTGCACAACTCCTCAGTGCCGCCCATTCTCGTCGGCGTCGAACCTCTGGTCACGGTGGTCGGCGGCGGCAAGATGACTGGCTGTAGAACACGATGACGGGGTGCTGCACTTTTTTGAATTGGGGGAATTGATTTTGTGAATTTGATAAATAGTAAGGCCTTGATTGCAATTTTAGAAAGTTTAATATATTACAATTTAATCTAGGGGTCCAATTTGTAATTAATCAATCTATAATTAATATGACAATATTTTTATATAATGTTTGGTTGAAAATAAATAATATGGTACATACAAATATAAAAAAAAACATATTATTTATTATAAAAACATGATTGGTATCTAATATCCTTTTTTATTTGATATTTTATATTATATTTTGATTAAAAAAAATTATCCAATATGCAAAAGAAATATATTGTGCAATCTAATTGATATTAAGGTGCAAATTGTCAAACATTATAGTGCAATGTGTCGGTCTGTATTGTGCAGATTGAACCACTCAAACCATTGTCCTATGTCAAATTGAAAATGAACAAAATTAATTGGTTTATTCGGTTCGGTTAATCGAATTTCCTTAAATAATCGAAATATTTTTTTCTATTTACATCAAAGTTATATTTAGTACGTTAATAATTTATTTATTATTTAATATTATTTTAGGTGAAAAAAATCTGAGTTCGGTCGGTTTCGATTTCTATTGTGCAATCTGACAGTGTGTTAAAGTGCAACGTGTTGTTTTGTATTGTGCAACGAGTTGTTTTATAAAGTGCAACATATTGAAATACCATAATACATTGACATGCTTGTGTTTTATTTGGATAAATGATGTGATCGATGTTAAAGTATTATGCATATCCGTTTTTTTTTTAGATTTACATTGTGTGGTGTTTTGGTGGGAGCTGTTGACGTTAATTGTGGATTGTGTTGATAGACCGCAACTGGGTGTTTTATAAAGTGGATCGTGTTTATTTATAAAGTGCATCGTGTTGATATATAAAGTGCACTTAAAAAAAAAATGCCAAAACCCCTAAATCCTTAATTTAAACTTATTGTGGAAATAATTTATTATTTATATTATAAACTATATTTAATATTTTAATTTAATTTTTTGGTTATTTTTAAAAAATAAAGCTACATTGAACCGAAATAACTAAAATTTTAAAGGTAAACACATATAATTGATCCGACATAAAATTCGAACACAAAAAACTAATTTGACCGAGTCGGTTGATATAGTGCAATATGTCAGTTACTAATGTGCAATCCGTATAATACTAAAGTGCAATATGCTGTCAATAATATGCAATCGGTCTAACAATAGTGTGCATTCCAAGTGAGATTTTTTTTTACACAAAAATATATTTAGTATATGTAATATTTCATTTAATACTTTATATTGTTGTTTTATGAAAATAAATAATATATATAGATAAAACATAATTTTTTTTGTATGTTTTGTTGGTTTTGGCTTTTTTATTTTTTATTTTTGTAAATAAAGCAGAACTCAGATTGAAATATTCTAAATATTTTTAATATTTTTTAAAAAATGATAATGTGCATTTCCAAAGAAGCTAATGTGCAATTCGTCTAACATTATTGTGCACTTTATTTATTATGTACACCTCAATTCTTGAAACTTTTAATTAACGTGTATTTAAATCAACATATATAATATAAATACTATTTTTTATATATGTCGGTCGATTTCATTTATTTTAAAAATAAAGTCGAAACCGAATTGAAATAACTGAAATTTTAAAAATAACAAATGCTAACCAAACCGCACCAAAAATTTTACTCCGACCGTTTCAATCGGCATTATTAGGCAATTTCACATAAATTAATATTAATATTGTTTATTGAAAATTTGATAAATTATAAATTTAACCCATAATTTAAATTATAATACATTTTTAATGTGCATTACAAAGAATATTGTGCATTTCATTTATATGCATATTTAGTGTTTTAATATTTTATTATTTTACATAGAATATAAAAAATACTCTAAATCAAAATAACCAAAAATTTAAATTAAAACTCGATAACATAACCGACATAAAAAATAAACTAAATTTTGTATCACGACCGGTTTCGATCATTTTTCTCGACTTTTGTGCATTATATAGACCGTACATTTTTAATGTGCATATACACTTTATATATTGTGCAAATCAGTTAACATTAATGTGCATTTATTAACTTTTTAATACATTGTAAATCTGCCCCATACATTAAATTTTAATTATAGTAAGATGTTTGAAATTGCTTTAAGGTCCCTAAAAATCATCCAATTTCCATATCAAAGCCCCCAACCCCCAATTGAATTTTCTCAGCCCCCAAATCAAAATTGAATCAACTGAAGCCCTTGCCACAGCCGCCCTCTGCCACATAGATACCCTCTCCGTCATCGTCGCTGCCGCAATCCCCAGAGAATTTGGCCGTCTGGTCTAGGTGGCGGGGACTGGTTGAATTCCAGCGTGCTGCGACTTGCGCGGTGGCAGACCTGCGCGGAGGCGTCCTCGGTGAGTTCAGGGTGTGGGCGGTGGTTGTGGGTGATGCTGGGTGGCTCTGGCCGGAGCGCCGGTGGGAAGGTCGGCGACGAACGAGGTGGTGGCAGACAAGGGGGACGATTTGTGTGTGTATTAGGTATCTGTGGACAACCGATTGGGCGAACGAGGTGGTCGGCGGCGAGTGGTGGTTCGGCTGCCGACGGACAATCGTTTGGACTCTCTGAGGTGGCTTCTCGCCGGTGGTCGTTGTTCGCCGACGGCAGATTGAGATATAGCGACGGGCTGAGAGACAGAGATATGTGTGTCGATTTGCTCTGTGTGCGTGTGTGTGTGTGTGAGAGAGAGAGAGAGAGAGAGAGAGAGGTACGGTGGTGGGGTGGTTGGGTTGGCAGGTTTATTAATGTGGAATGAGGCCCACCTTAGTGTGGTGTGTAAAACCAACTCCCCACTTTCATAGGGCCTAGAGAGCCAGCCAAAAAGAACAGAAACTTAAAACCAACTCAATTATCCAAAACGAACAGATCAATACTAACACCAATAATTATGCAAGAGAAGAGAACTCCATACACTCATTATGAGCAGCTTTTATCATCATATGAGCCTGCCGTAGAATTCCTTAGAAGATCTAAAGATTCTGGGCTTTCCAAAGCCACCAAAGCATATATGTGGTTCCACCAGTACCTAAAAGATAGTGAAGAGAAGTGCAAGCCATCCCATTTTAATAGGGCTAAATCCCAGACCCTGCAAGCTCTTGAGCAGTTCAATAGAACATGGTCAACTATTTCAGGAGCCTCACCACAACTTTGGCATATAACATCAATATCCAAACCTTTGTGTTTCAGATTTGTTTTAACAGGAAGAGAGCCAGCAATGCATTTCCATATGAAGTGTTGTACCTTACCAATGACTTTCAGTTTCCAGTATCTAATATGACCAGGAGTAGGTGAGTGAGTAGGGAAGGAGCTGCTGCCGGGGATATCCAATGATAACAGTTTCTGAGAGGAAAGAAAGGTGTATGTGCTTGAGACTGAGAAGACTCCTTTTTTAACAAATCTCCAGTACAGTCTATCTTCTTTACTAGGCTTTAAAGTGCTGATATTGAGAATTGCGTTGCTATTTTCACCATCAAGAACTTGATTCACCAGCCATGTATTCCAGCCCGAGCCAGAGTCATTAATCATATCCTTAACCTAGACGAGATATCCCCTGGCTATATCAATAAGAGAAGGCTTCTGCTTTAGAAGATTGGGGACCCAATCCACATCATCAACTCTAGCGTTCTTCCCATTTCTGATTTCAACAACAAAACATTTGGCAAAGATTGGGATAACATCTAACCAATTGGACCTTAACCATGAGTAATTCTGAGACTTGACATCATAAAAAATTGGGCCATTTGAGAAATATCTTTCTTTCAGGATTCTAGTTACCAAGAGGTCTGGTTGGGTAGTGATCCTCCATAATTGCTTACAGATGAGGGCTATGTCGAAGTTCTTGATGTCAATGAATCGTAGGCCTCCCCTGTCTTTTGGAAGGGTAAGAAAGTTCCATGATCTCCAATGCATGCCTGAAGTTTGATCCTTACCTTTTCTCCACAAGAATCGAGAGCAAATTTTTGATATTTCAGCTCATAAAGTTGCAGTGAGTTTGAAGCATGACATGGAGAACACAGGAAGGGCTTGAATCATAGCCTTCAATAACACTTCTTTTCCAGCACATACTGAAAGGCTTCCAATTTGGATCTACTAATGAAAAGTGGTAAACACAAATATCTTGTGGATTTGTGGGATGTGATGCCTTGAAGAGTTGCACAGATGCTCAACTGAACAGGATGAGAGCATTTCTGGTGAATAACACTGCTGATTTATGAAGATTTACAAGCTGAAGAGTAAATAATTTGTATCTATCCAACAGGTTTAATAGAATGGCTGCTTGATCAATGCTAGCCTTACAAAAAAATAAGGAGTCATCTGCAAATAAAAGGTGAGAAATGACAGGTCTAATCCTTGATAGTTTCAAACCAATCAATTGTCCGAAATCAATGGAGTTAGTGACCAAAGCAGAAAGCATTTGAGCAACAATTATGAACAGATAAGGGATAGGGGATCCCCTTGTATGATACCTCTGGTAGGAGTCACATATCCCTTGACATCACCATTAACTTTGAATAAATAAGAACATAAGGAGATACAAATCATAATCAGATTCAGAAAATCCTGCTGAAAACCCATTTGGATCATGATTTTCTTGACACTGAGCCATTCAACTCTATCAAATGCTTTCATAAGGTCAAGCTTGAGAGCCATAAAGTGATTTTTCCTAGAGAAATGTCTAGTAAGATAATGAAAAGCTTCTTGGCCTATGATCAAATTATCAAGAAGTTGTCTTCCTTTGATGAAAGCAAATTTAGAGTCACTTATACATAGTTCCAAACTGCTTTTGAGTCTAAGAGCTATGATCTTGGACAAAATTTATAAACCACTGTGCACAGGCTGATTGGCCTAAATTGATAAAGGAATTCTAGGTGTGGCCATTTAGGGATGAGAGTGACAATTGTATGATTTCAATACTTAAGCATACGACCATTCTCATGAAAAATACTAGTGACAGCAGCAACAAGATCAAATTTAATAAAAGGCCAGAATTTTTGATAGAATAAAGCCGTCATATCATCTTCCCAGGGATTGTTCTGGACTGAGGCTAAAAAGTGTAGTTTTTATCTCATCTTCTGTGACTGGTCTGAGAAGCTCTTGATTCATATCTGATGTGATGGTCTTAGGAATAAGATGAGGGATAGAGTCTTCTCCCCATGAACCTTCTGAAGAAAACAGAGAAGAATAAGAGTCTGAGATGTGTTCTTGAATTTCCTTTTGGGTAGAAGATTCTCTATTCTGGTTTGTGAGTAGTCCTGTAATTGCATTCTGCCTTCTTCTGTGCATAGTGTAGGCATAAAAAATTTTTGAGTTGCAATCTCCTTCATTGAGCCACTGAACCATGGCCTTTTGCTGCTAGAAAAGCTCCTCTGATTTATGGGCTTCTTCTAATTCCTTCTTGGTGGATTCCCATGTTTTCCAATTATTCTCAGACTTGCTTTCTTGAAGAGATTCGAGCTTTTTAGTCAGATTGTCAATAGTGGATTGTCTTTGAGTTTTGAACTTTGCACTTCATAATAAAAGAGCTTTTCTTGTGTTCTTGATCTTCTCTTGTAGTTGAAAAAAAGGAGTGGCACTCTGATTGATGGTCCAAGCCTTATGCACCACTTCTGATACACCATCCATCGAGATCCATCTTTTGTTAAAAGTAGAATCTGGTTTTAACTCTTTTCTGTAATACACCAGCATTCAAAAGCAGCATGGAGTGGTCAGAAGCACTTCTGACCACATTGAGGATAGAGGCAATAGGAACGGAGGAGTTCCAATCTGCAGAACTTCTCTTCAACTAGGCCTTCATAGCTTCTGTTGTTACACCAAGTGAATCTGTAACCAGACATGGTTATCTCTTCCATTTCCATGTTATTGATGAAATTGTTGAAGCAAACAAAACTCCTATCAGATCTAATGACACCTCCCTTTTTTATCTTCCTTGAAACATAGATCATTCTAATCACCAATCATAAACCATTTATCCCCCTAATCTCTTTTTTCCAGCTCTAAGCACCTTCAATGTTCAATTCTGGTAAGAGAACATACACCCAGGTAGACAAAAATTCCCCAACTTGTGCAATCATTTTGGTATTTATACTCCACTGCTATGAAGAAGTCTTTGCACATTATTCGAGAAATTTGCACCTCAACTGACCAAAGAAGTAATAACCCCCGACTTAAACCTTTAAGGTCAACAACAACAAATTTATTATCAAAACCAAGTTTTCTAGCCACAGACTAAGCAAATGCAAAAGTTTTCTTTGTTTCAGAGAGAAAGAAGAAAGCTGGGTGATGAGTCCTATAAGACTCTCTGATTAGGGAAACTGTAGAGGTCCCACCCTGTTAGTGTTATACATTGAAAGCTTGGCTTTGGATGATATTATACTTTTACCCTTTATGAATAAGAATCATGTTAGATTAAACAAGTTCTATGTTCTGTTGTTTTGCACTTTGATAGAATGGGTCATCATCGGGCGAACAGAAGATCATTCTCTCAGTTAATCGCGAAACAAGAATTGTGGTTTACAACCTAGATGGAAATGAAAAACCCATCCGAACGGTTGTAGTGCCAATGGTACAGTTGGTCTTGACTGATTAGTTGCACTAGTACGTTTATGTATTGAACAGGATCCCAGAGAGGAGAAGTTCGTTTTATATTGATTGTTGTAAACGAACTAGGCCTCGGTTAATTACTGCGTTCTTTTAATCCATAAGATAGTAAACATACATATATATGCAGTACATATTACTTTGATTCACTTGGGTGCGGTTCAGTTCGCTAGATTAATATTCCTACTATTTTGGGTAATATTGTTGTATGTATGATGTGTTGTTAGGATATTTACGGTCACCATGTGCGTTAGTTTGATGATGTCCCCGAAGTGAGTTCATGAAAGATTGCTATGCTAAACCTGCAGGTGGATTATGTTCCGACATAATAATAATGTGATGAACGAGTGCTAGCTTCGGTGAAATAAATAATATATTAATTAGTTCTTGATTGTCACTAATCGAATTAATTAATGGACATTATATCTTAAACGTTGGGCGGTAAATCGAGTAATTATAATTGGAGTCTCAAATGTAATTTGGGCTAGGAAAAGGGAGTGCAATAATATTACGTTAGTGGACCGTAATATTATTTAAGTAATTGGAAGAGTGGGCATGGCCTCTAGTTAGTCCATTACTTAAGAAGCCCTATTCCTAATCTCTTAAGGATGCCTACTGTAGCTCTATATATATATATCACTAAGCTCATGAGAAGAGATCCATCTCATTATTCATGTGAAATCGGCACCCTTCTCTATCTCTCTCTAGATCTCATTCGAGCTTTATCTTTTTCTCGTTGCTCCATCGGTACGAGTTAAAGAGGTGTGTGAGTAATATGGTAGAAGATCCCGAGGTAACTAAGACATATATTCATCAACCCCAGAGATCCATAGCCGACAGATCGTGACTTGTCGGACCGCCGCCGACGAGCCACGACCAGCCGACGACCGCCGGGATGCCAGCCGAGCCGACTTCGCAGACCACCGCAACATGCAACCAGGCCCCGCGACAAACCGCCGGCGACCACCAGCCACACGACCGTCCAACGAGACACGACTGGCAGATCCCACCACCCGTTCATGTTATCAGCATCCCCGTGACGTGCTGTTTCCGGTCATTTCGAATCCATCAGATTCAGAAAAGTTTTAAGGCGTAAGTTTTCTACGTCAAACCTTTAGATCCACTGCGCATAGGTTTACGTTTGCTATTGAATTCCTAACTTGTACATAACGAGATCCTTATAGAACCCAACAAGAGGTATCAGAGCACTTTGTTAATTTGTTTTCTACAAAGTTGGATTTTTTACGGCTTTATATGACAAGATGTGTTCAAATGCAGCCATATATATTGGATTATATGCCAATGGTTTTGCAGGAATTAGTTAATCCTCTATTATGGCCGATTATGTGTTTGATGAATGTTGTTGAATGTGATGTATGGTTTTAAATTTGTTTTTAAAGCCTCGGACATGTTGAGGAATTGAAGGATGAATGTTTGTAATAATTATGAGCCCGGGGGTTGACCGGATAGAATTAACTATTTGTTTTGAAAACATATACATCCATTCGTTGGATCTAGGATCAAATTATGTAATTGTATATTATATTTTTCGTCTTTTGATCATGTGTTGATGACCGGAAGATCACAAGGATCTACGAGCCTCGAAGAACCGGCTGAACCAGGCCAAGAAGCTGCCGGTGACCACCGCAGGCAGCCCGCGCGACCTGACAGCCACTGCCGGGAGTCGCGCGCCAGCAAGCAAGGCGGTGGCACGGAGATCCCAACCGGCGGATGCGCGTCATGCGCGCGAAGAAAAAAAAAAGGTGACCAGCTGGATTTTTCACCAGCGACCGACGACATGCGGCGGTAGCGGGTTGTGGGTGGTTTTTACTTGCTGGACAAGCAGTACAATATCTATCAGGATTCTACAGCAGTGGGAGTTCTAGTTGGACAAGGAAAGAAACTGGTAAGGTTTTCTTGTTTAAGGAGACTCAATAATTAATGGTCATAATAGTGGACTTATTTATTTAAATATATTAGGCCAATTAATTATTCATTTCTTTATTCATGTTAATTAATTATTGCTTTTGTATGAGATTAATTTACTATTGCATGAATAATTATGCATGTTAATTAATTGTTGCTTTTGCATGGGATTAATTTTGAACTGCATGAATTATTATGCATGTTAATTAATTGTTTCATTTGCATAGATTAATTTAGAATTGCATAAATAATTAAAAATCATCATAGAATAATACTAAGTTTGAGAAAGGATTTTAATTAAATTTAATTGTAAAATTCATAATTACTCCAGTTCTAATTTGTCAGTAAATCAATTAATTGAAGTATGGGCTTCTCCATGGATGATATCACTAAAATTAATTGTAGATAATTACCCGGACAAATTTCCAAATTTAGACGGTTAGAGAAAATCTTATGAGAGCGTACGGGCCTCCCCACGGGGGACGTATAATGAATTTTGACGACCTCAGGATCGAGAAATGAGATTCACTTAGAATACAATTTAATTTATAAACTCCCCATGGGGTCCCTGAATTTTATTGCATTGCCAAATAGAGATCGACTATTAATTTCGTTCGTCATGAATTTGGTTTTGACTTATGGAAATTAATGGGTTCTTGAGAAACCCTTCTCTTACGAATGTTGAGTATGTAGGGCGATCCACGTAGCATGCATTACTCAAGGTTTGTAGAGATGTCGGTGAATTTAAGTTAATATTGTTTTGAGGATATCATTGTTAACAGTTAAATTCAAAAGTGTTTAATTTGTAAAATTCATTTTTATGATTCTCAGGCTATATTCATCATGTCGTTCAATCCGTTATCTGTCAATTCTAAAGGAAAACAACTTGTTAATCCCAAACCATTTGATTGGAAGAGAAACTTAGACATTGTCATGTCGATCACCATGACTAAGGGCACTCCCATAAGGGAACATGTCCAGAAGTTAATGTAGCAGTTCACTCGCATGGAGTCTGAGGGTGCACTTATTTAAGAGTGTACCAATGCTGACATAATACTCTTTTCACTTCATAAAAACCTCAACCAGTTCTGCTAAAGTTACAGCCCAACTCTTTAGAATATTTTAGTGACTGAGCTGATTGGGGAACTTGAGGCGGCTGAGAAGATTATCCATGAGGAGCGACAGATGATTCTTGTATAATGAGAGATGACCTCGTCCTCTAAATCTGTAGGGATAAAGAAGAAAAAGAGCTATGTTCAGAAAGAAATTGAGTCATCTAGAGCTGCGAGATCGAGACAGAAGTCGACTGCCCTCTCTTCAAGAAAGGTAACTCTCTTATTAATGTCATAGAAGCATGTTTAGCGATTGTATCTACCAGAACCTGGTGTGTAGATACTGGAGCCACTGATCATGTCTGCAATTCTTTGCAGGGGTTCCAGGAAACCAGACGACTTAAGGAGGGAGAGATCACCGTCTACATGGGCAATGCTACGAATGTCGCAGCTGTTGCAGTGGGAGACCTTACTTTATCTTCTGATAGTAGTAGTTTGGTTTTGAGATATTGCCTTTATGTTCCAAGTTTTAGAAACAACTTTTTTGTAGTTTCTAAACTTTTTTTGGATGGTTTTTCATTTACGTATGATGACTCGGTTATTATTCGTTATGGAAATCGATTGATTTGTTCTTATTCATTAGTTGACAATTATATGTTCTTAAACCAAACTATCCCATAGTGCAACAAACTTAATTGAATAATGTCATGACTATATCTAATAAGAGGAAACAGTCTTCGCAGATGAATCAAGCATATCTTTGGCACCTTAGACTTAGGCACATCAACCTTAGGAGGATTCAAAAGTTAGTGACCAGTGGACATCTCGGTCCATTGGAAGATCACTATCCAACTTGCGATCATGCCAAGAATGTGAGATGGCCAAGAGGCCGTTTTAGGCAAAGGGGAATATGAGCCAAGAAGTGCTAGGATTGATTAATTCTGATTTTTGTGGTCCTATGTCGATCCAAGATAAAGGTGGTTACGAGTACTTTGTCTCATTTATTGGTGATTACTCGAGATTTGGGTACATTTACCTGTTGCACCGCAAGTCCGAATGCTTTGAGAAATTCAAGGAGTATCGGGCAGTTGTGGAGAAGTTTGATGGTAAAAGTATCAAGTCGCTTCGATCCGATCGAGGTGGCGAATACCTCTTTGGATAGTTCAGGACATACTTATCACATGCTGGGATTGAATCCCAACTGACTGCACCCAGGACACCCCAGCAAAACGGTGCAGAGCGAAGAAATAGGACTCTTATGGAGATGGTTAGGTCGATGATAAGTTATTCAAGATTACCAGATTCGTTTGGGGCATGGCGCTGAAAACAGCATCGTACATTTTGAACTTGGTTCCATGAAGTCAGTTGAGACTACTCCTTACAAATTGTGGAAATAGCGCAAGCCCGGGTTTTCACATATTCGAGTGTGGGGTAGCCCTGCACACGTTTTGGTGAAGGAGGCTGGAAAATTGGAAAAGTGTTCGGAAGCACGAGTTTTCGTTGGCTATCCCAAGGAAACGAAAGGTGAACTATTTTATAGTTCCGAGGATCAGAAGGTTATCGTGAGTATGGATGCTAGATTCTTGGAAGAAGACTATATTATGAATCATAAGCCCGTGAGTAGACTAGTCCAGTGTAGACAGTAGATAAATTACATAATACTGAAACACGGCACACTGAGAGTGTACCAGTGTAAATAGTACCTCGTCGTAGTGGGAGGGTTTCTCATTTACCCGACCGATGGATAGGTCTTAGAGAGTCATCGAATTTAGTTCCAGGAGACCTAGAATTGGACCCAAGGACCTACAACGAGGAATTCCAAGATAAAGATGCAGATTCATGGAATGTTGCAATGAAAGCTGAAATGGGGTCAATGGATTCCAATCAGATCAGGGATCTTGTAGAACCACCCGATGGGGTACGACCCATTGGATGCAAGTGGGTCTATAAGAGAAAGAGAGGATCGGATGGAAAAGTGGAATCTTTTAAAGCTAGGATTGTTGCGAAAGGTTATACCCAGAAAGAGGGTATTGATTATGATGAGACCTTTTCACCAGTAGCTATGCTTAAGTCCATTCGGATTCTCTTGGTTGTAGGCGCTCATATGGATTATGAGTATGGCAGATGGATGTCAAGACGGCTTTCCTTAATGGGAACCTTCAAGAGGACATCTATATGCAGCAACCAGCGGGATTCATTGTTAATGGACATGAGCATCTAGTGTGTAAGCTTAATCGGTCTATTTTTGGACTAAAGCAAGCTTCGAGATCTTGGAATATCCGGTTCGATGAGGTGATACAGTTCACTCAGTGTCCGGATGAGCACTGCGTGTACAAGAAAATCAGTGGGAGCGTGGTGGCGTTTCTGTGCTTTACGTATATGACATACTTCTCATTGGAAACAGTAAGAAGGAGTTATCACATGTAAATGTGTGCTTGTTTAAGCAGTTTGATATGAAAGACTTAGGTGAAGCAGGACACATTCTTGGTATTAGGGTCATACGAGACAGTAAGAAGAGAATGTTTTGCTTATCCCAGTCTACATACATAGATATTGTCTTGCCCAAATTCAGCATGCAGGATTCCAAGAAGGGTATGTTACCTTTCAGACATGGAATAAGTCTATCCAAGGAGATGTCTCCAAAGACGTCTCAAGTGATAGAAGACATGAAGACAGTTCCTTATGTTTCGGCAGTATGAAGTATTATGTATGCAATGCGGATATTAGCTACGCCATTGGCCTGGTAGCCAGATATCAAAGTAATCCGGGATTGGAACATTTCTGCGGTGAAACATATACTCAAGTACTTGAAGTGGACCTGGAGTACATGTTAGTTTACCTTGCAGACATCTTGTTACCTCTGGATTACAGTGATTACGATTTCCAGTCAGATAGGGACGAGAGTAGTCAACCTCAGGTTATGTGTTTACCTTGGGAGGTGGAGCCATTTCATGGAGGAGCGATAGGCAGAAATGCGTGGCAGACTCTACAATGGAAGTCGAGTACGTAGCAGCCTCAGAGGCAGCGGCAGTTTGGCACAAAAACTTCTTAGTGGACTTACAGGTGATTCCGAGTTTGCCACGTTGCATCACCGTGTACTGTGATAATAGTGGAGCAGTAGCGAATTCAAGAGAACCATGAGCCCACAGAGCAAGCAAACACATAGAGCACAAATACCATCTAATACGAGATATTGTTGGTAGAGGTGTTGATGTTGCCAAGATTGCATCAGGGGACAACCTAGCTGATCCTTTCACGAAGAGTTTACCGGGGAAGGTCTTCATCAAACACGTGGAAGGAATGGGAATCAAGTGTATGGCGATAGTATCGACATAGGTCTTTTAGAATAACAGATTGATAGGACTATACTTGTAAAACCGAAAGCTTTAAGTATAAGTGGGAGATTGTTAGTGTTATATACTGAAAGTTGGCTTTGAATAATATTACACTTTTACCCTTTATGAATGAGAATCATGTTAGATTAAACAAGTTTTATGTTCTGTTGTTTTGCACTTAGATAGAATGAGTCGTCATCGGGCGAACAAAAGATCATTCTAGTAGTTACTTGCGAAACAAGAATTGTGGTTCACAACCTAGATGGAAATGAACACCCCATCCAAACGGTTAAAGTGTCAACGGTAGAGTTAGTCTTGACTGATTAGATGTATTGAACAGGATCCCAGAGAGGAGAAGTTCGTTTTATACTGATCGTCGTAAACGAACTAGGCCTCGGTTAATTACTGCGTTCTCGTAACCCATAATAAATAGACATATATATGCAGTACATATTACTTTGATTCACTTAGGTGAGTTCCAGTTCGCTGGATTAATATTCCTACTATCTTGGGTAATATTTTTGTATGTATGTATGATGTGCTGTTAGTATATTTACGGTCACCATGTGCATTAGTTTGATGATGTCCCTAAAGTGAGTTCATGAAGGATTGTTATGCTAAACTCTACAGGTGGATTAAGTTCCGACATAATAATAATATGATGAACGAGCGCTAGCTTCGGTGAAACAAATAATATATTAATTAATTCTTGATTGTCAGTAATCGATTTAATTAATGGACATTATATCTTAAACATGTGGAGGTAAATCTAGTAATTATAATTGGAGTCTCAAATCTAATTTGGGCTAGGAAAACGGAGTGCAATAATATTACGTTAGAGGACCGTAATATTATTTATGTAATTGGAAGAGTGGGCTTATCCTACAGTTAGTCCATTACTTAAGAAGCCCTATTCTGAATCTCCAAAGGATCTCTACTGTAGTTCTATATATACATCATTAAGCTCATAGAAGAGATCCATCTCATTATTCACTTGAAATCGAACGCCCTTCTCTATCTCTCTCTAGATCTCATTCGAGCTTTATCTTCTTCTCGTTGCTCCACCGGTACGAGTTGAAGAGGCGTGTGAGTAATACGGTAGAAGATCCCGAGGTAACTAAGACATATATTCATCCACCCTGAAGATCCATAGCCGACAAATCGTGACCCGCCGGACCACCGGCGACGAGCCACGACCAGCCGACGACTGCCGCGACGCCAGCCGAATCGACATCGCAGACCACCACGACGCGTAACCCGGCCCCGTGATGAACCGCCGGCGACCACCAGCCACACGACCTTCTGACGCGACACGACCGGCAGACGCCGCCACTTGTTCATGTTCTCGGCATCCTCGTGACGTGTTGTTCCCAGTCATCCTGAATCTATAAGATTCAGAGAAGTTTTAAGTCGTACGTTTTCTACGTCAAACCTTTAGATCCGCTGCGCATCGGTTTACGTTTGATATTGAATTTCTAACTTGTACATAACGAGATCCTCATAGATCCCAACACACCCAGCCCTCTACAGTTCCACACCGCAGCTAGCATTGGTCACTCGGGTGCCATTCGAGGCTGGCAACCCACACCTTTTCAATTGTTACCTTCAACTTTTTGCCGTCTTCTTGAACTAGAAGCTTCCCCTTATCATCTGAAAGAATAACTTCTAAGTCTTCTCTAGGTCGTTTTCCACTTGTAGAGATAGCCACCTATAGTAAGTTGTCCTCCTGCCTCTGTAATCTACCTTCTTTGTTGGCAGATCTTCTCCATGATTTAGTTTTTAGTTTTCGACTTCCTGGACCAGCTGCTTGAGAAGTGAGAGGTTGAGTCTGTTGAAATTCCAAGTCCATGTATTTATTGTTGTGATGAGAAGGGATGGAAGAGAACTTTTTCAATCATCGTAAGAGGAGTGTCTTGTTGATGATTTAATGGTTTAAGGCCTAAATGGAAATCTTGTTTAGGATTGAAGGACTCTAAGGTAAGAAGTGGTTTCTGAGATAAATCTCCTTAGATTAGAATTAATTGATTGTTATCCTCCACATGACTATTAGAAGTATGTAGAGGAGCTGTTTGAGCTGGAGAAGGAGGTTTGTCATATTGAGGAGGACTTCTGCATCCTGAATTACTTAGCCCTGCCTAATTTTGTCCATCTCGAGCTCTCATCCAATCTTCATATTGCCTCTCTTTTAGCGTATTGGTTCAGATGTCTTCCATTCTCTTTGAACACCCTCTGTCTAGATGTCCAATAAGTCCGCAATAATGGAAATGGTTTACCAATTTTTCGTGTATGAAGCTAAAGCTCGCTGTTTGATTTCCCAATCTTAGATTAGAAGAACGGGGTAAAGCATTATTCAAATTCACTGTTACAAGTAAACGAATGATTTGTCCCCCATGGCTTCCAGAACCAACGACAATTACATTGTTAACCTTTTTTAAGACTCTATCAATTTTTAAGCCGACTTCGGCACTGAGACAATTGAGAGGAACATTGTATACCTGCACCCAAATGTTTAAATTTGAGAAAGTGTGGTGGTTAATTGAAAGTCCTTCTTGCCATTCTTCCAGTAGGAGAAATTGATTTTCAAAGCTCCAATTTGTGCATTTGGCTACTTTCTCGATGTCCTCTTTGCTTTAAAATATGAACTGAAAGTAGTTGTGGCCTAATTCCTTCAATTCCATTGACTGACGCTATTTCCAGATTTGGCTCATCGTACGTTTAACCCCTATCTAGCTGGTTTTTCTGTCACCGATGATTTTTTCAAAAAGGCTTCGCTCGCATTCCTTGACACTAAACTTGATATCATCCTGGGCTATGCCAATGTAAGCGTTTTCTCTTTCAGATAGTGAAACACCTTGTAATCTCTGAGGTAGTTCGTCGTCTTGCCCGATACAAATCAGAGTTCCCATTTGGAGTGAGGAACCCTAGGGTTATAATAAATATACAGAAAGGGTTTGATGAGGTTTCGAGAAAAAGCGAACGATGGAGCCCAATAGAATTAGAATTGGTGAGAAGCAATCGGAAAACTGAGAAACATGAGAACTGTAAATCGCTCTCCGACGAGAGAATCCGAGAAACATGAGAACTGTAAATTGCTCTCCGACGAGAGAATCCCAAACAATCTTTTATTTCACATCTATATTTTATATATATATATATACACGCTAGTTCGGATGGATCAGCTGGGATATCCATCGTTTCGATTCCAGTAGATTAGGTTTCTGGTTTTGGTTTTCTTAGACCATCCATTTATTCCGGGCACCTGTTAGCCCGATGACAGACCTTGTTCTATTTTCATTTTCTGTTTTCATTTCTGTTTGGATTGTGAGACTATGTTGACACTTTGGGCCCCAGTTTCGGGGTCTTGATCTATGTACAGGTTGGGGAAAAAAAAAACCTAGCAGCATCAGACAACTAACCTAGCAGCAAGAAAGAACTAACATAGCAACAAAAGACAACTAACCTAGCAACAAAACACAACTAACCTAGCTGCTACAGATAACTAACCTAGAAACAAAAGACAACTAACCTAGCAGCAAGAAAAAAATAACCTAGCAACTTAAGACAATTAGCCTAGCAACAAAACTCAACTAACCTAGCAGCTACAATTAACTAACCCAGCAACAACAGACAACTAACCTAGTAACAAAACACAACTAACCTAGTAGCTAAAGATAATTAACCTAGCAACAAAAGACAGCTAACTTAGCAGCAAGAAAGAAATAACCTAGCAACAAAAGACAACTAACCTAGCAACTACAGACAACTAACCTAGCAACATCAGAAAAATAACCTAGCAACTACAGAGAACTAACCTAGCAACTACTAACCTAGCAACTAGAGAGAACTAACCTAGCAACTACAGAGAACTAATATAGTTGGAAGGTTAATTGTCAACGGTCAACGTCGGAGTCAACGCCAAAAGTCAACGGTCAACGTCGGAAGTCAACGGTCAATGCCGGAGTCAACGGTCAATGCCGGAGTCAACGGGTCAAAATAATATTTAAATAATTAAAATAATAAAAAGAAAAGAGTAAATCTTAGCCACACATGATATGTACCAAATCTTGTGGCTAAAAATGAGTCTTACGTCCTCACTTTAAATAAGTGGATGCATTATATATATATATATATATATATATATATATGTATATATTTAGAAAGAGCTTAAGCCTAAGTGGTTGCTTTCTACGCTTCGTAATCTTATGTGGCAAAATATTATGCTTTGTGTTTGTTGTACTTTTGTCGTGTTTTTCGTGTATTTTCTGTGATTTAGTCGAGTATTTTTAGGTTCATCTTAGAGTTGATCAGTTCATTTTATCGTTTTTTGTGTATTTTCATTCTCGTTTTGTGTTTTTGTACTTTGCCGTATTTTTCTTATCTTTTTGGTGTTGAATAAGTCCATTATTGTGAAGTTTGAGAAACCGAACCGTGCGAGCCGACCGAGTCACCCGAGCCATTATCCGAACCACCCGAGTCGTACAAAAGAGAAATCGAGGTCCGAGCCCGCACGCCTGTCCCCCCACCCCTTCTCGCCGCGGCGCGGTGATGAAGGATCGTGTGTTACGTCTCGCTCGATTCGCTCAAAACCCGCGCCGACGCCTTGGTTCCTTTGCGATAGGTTGGTAATACGCGCGCCGACGCCTTCGTACTTCGCGATAAATGTGACGAAACTCGGATGTTGGTCCTATTCCAATCACTGTGACGAAACGTGGATGTTGGTCCTATTTCAATCACGAACTATATGTAAACTCACAAGAGAAAACACACGAGAACTTTGAACACCATGCTCGACTCTTTTCTATTCACATCAACATAATTTCGAATGGTACATAGGTGGGTATTTATAGATACCAAATAGATCTATTCCTAGTCTAAATAGGACTCCTAATCTATGCAAGTAAATAATTCCTAATACTACTAAACATCTTGGGAATAAAGACTTTCCTAACAATTAAAAGACTAATAGGAAACTAGTAGGCACATGCCTTTTATTTGGACTCCTAACCAAACTAAGACTCCTGACTATTCTAAGCAAATCACGCCCATATCCTTTGCTTGCTCGGCAAGTCGTCGCGCGCCAAAACCCTAGCCGTCCGTGTCGCGCCGCCTTGCCAGCCCTACTCCTAGTTGCGCGCGGTATCGAGCGCGTGCGCCTTCCACGCGTTGCCCTTATCGCGCGCTTCGCGCCCTCGCCCGTTGGCCCACGCGTGCTCGCCCCTCGCGAGAGTGCCTCGCACGTCCACTCGCTCGGTCTCACTTCCTTGATCGCTCATCGTACTGGTCGCGTCCCAGCCACGTGCGCGTGTGTCGCGAACGACCACCTCGTCGTCCCACTCGACCAGCGTCTCGCGCGTGTCTTCCATCCTCGCACCCCGCTCGCATTCGTCCATCGGGCTCATCGCGACAACCCAATCCTCTCGCGTGTCTGTGCCATCGCAGCCATCCCAAGTGCACACTGTCCACCCTACATCCACCCCTCGTGCACCATTGGCCTTAGCTCGCATTCGTCGTGCGCGTCGCTCTCTTGCGCACGCCTTGCACCATTCACCCACCTTCCCGGGCACGATAACCTCACTCTCGTCGTCGGCCCAAGCCTCATGTTCACGCGCACTTTCCGTCGCACATCTCTTCTTCACCCGGTCTAGACTCGCACGCCTCGTGGCTCGATTGCCGCGTCCCGCCGGTATACGCGCCTTAGTGCGTGCGCACACCCTCCTAGCCCGTGCCCGAGCCCTTTCTCGCCTCACCTCTCGCCATCTCTCGAGGCCATCGTGGTTCTCGTCCTCGGGTTCACTGGGGTCAATGACCACATCTGCATCATTCCCGCCCTCTTCGAGAATTTCCTTGTCCTCAAGGATAATGAAATTGATCTCCTCAACTTCATCGGGCTCTTCTCCTGGATCCTCAGTTTGTAACTTGACTCGCTTGTGGGCTCGTCCAAACGTCATAGTGCCTTTCTTGTAGTTGGTCATGACAGATCCCAATGTCTCAAGCCATTGAACTCCAAGTACTATGTCTGGTCCCGTCAAAGGTAAGGCATAAAGATCAGCCTTCAAGTCATAGCCTTGTGCAAATATGGGAACACCTTTGTATAGCTCGGAACTCCTTAGTTCATCTCCGTTAGCAACCTTCACCCCGAACTGCTTTACTTTTGTCATCGGCGTTTCCAAGCCTTTGGACAGCTCTTTGTCTATAAAATTTAATGTCGACCCACTGTCCACTAGTACTTCAAGCTGTTCGCCTTGTACGGTCGCCGTGAATCGGATCATCCTCGGACCTCTCTCAGCACCTCTTTTCTTGCTTTTGATCACGTGTAGCAAGGTCTCCTTGTGCTCGTACTCTTCACGTTCCGGCTCATCTTCATCAAACTCAAGCAAGAATACTTGCTTTCCAGCACATCTATGGCCCGTCGTGAACTTCTCATTGCAAGTGAAGCATAAGCCTCTCTCACGCCTTCGTTGGATTTCCTCAGTCGTAAGCCGTCGCATATGGCTCGTGGTTCGCGTGCCATCTTCGGTCGGTTTGGATTCGACCCGTGTGGGCATTTCGTCGGTCGCGGTACTTGTGCGCCGCGGGTCCGTGCGTCCATCACCCTTGCTGGCCTTGCGCATCGCGACCAAATGGTCGTCGCGTAGCCGTGCCGACTCCATTGCCGCCCGTGTTGTACGCGGCCTATCCAATCGTACCTCAGCCGCTAGCTCGACTTTAAGTCCGCCAATGAATGTGCCTACCAATGCGCTCTCGGGCCAATCTCGCACCCGACTCGCAATGCGTTCGAACTCCTTTTGGTAGTCTCGGAGGCTACCATTTTGACGAACTCGGGAGAATGCCTCGTCATAGTCATCGTAGTCACTCGTGCCAAAACGTGTGACCAACTCCTTCTCGAAATTTCTCCATTGAATGTCCTCGCCTTTGGTCTTGTACGCATGTGACACCCATTGCCACCATGTGTTCGCTTCACCATTGAGATGATAAGCGGCGATCTTGACTCTCTCGGACTTGTGCACGTCATTGATCTCGAAAAATTGCATGGCTCGATTTAACCACGCGTCCAGGTCGGTCCCCGTGAACGTAGGCATTGTGAGCTTTGGTCGTGCATGGCCTCGGTCGTCATGGTGGTGCGTTGCGCGTGATGCGCGGGTCCTCCATGATCGTCGGTCATCGTCTTCGTGGTCGGTCCCGGGGCTGCTCGATGCCGCAGTCGATCGCGAGGTGTGGCTCCTTCGCGGTCAGTGTGTCATGCGTGTGAGTTGCCCGGCTAGATCATGCACCATGAGCGCGAGTTTAGCGAAATTCTCATTGACAAGGTGTTGGCCATTGCCGATGGACTTCAAACTCTCCTCTAAGGCTTCGATCCTCTCCTTATGTGTCATCATGACTCGACTCTCTCTTTTTTTTTTTTTTGATACTCACGAACAAAATTCGGGAGAAAGAAAAATAGAATGGGGAAGAAAAAGTTCAACCCAACACACGATCAATCACTCTCAATGAAAGCACCAATGATGTAGGATCGTGTGTTACGTCTCGCTCGATTCGCTCAAAACCCGCGCCGACGCCTTGGTTCCTTTGCGATAGGTTGCTAATACGCGCACCGACGCCTTCGTACTTCGCGATAAATGTGACGAAACTCGGATGTTGGTCCTATTCCAATCACTGTGACGAAACGTGGATGTTGGTCCTATTTCAATCACGAACTCTATGTAAACTCACAAGAGAAAACACACGAGAACTTTGAACACCATGTTCGACTCTTTTCTATTCACATCAACATAATTTCGAATGGTACATAGGAAGGTATTTATAGATACCAAATAGATCTAATCCTAGTCTAAATAGGACTCCTAATCTATGCAAGTAAATAATTCCTAATACTACTAAACATCTTGGGAATAAAGACTTTCCTAACAATTAAAAGACTAATAGGAAACTAGTAGGCAGATGCCTTTTATTTGGACTCCTAACCAAACTAAGACTCCTAACTATGCTAAGAAAATCACGCCCATATCCTTTGCTTGCTCGGCAAGTCGTCGCGCGCCAAAACCCTAGCCGTCCGTGTCGCGCCGCCTTGCCAGCCCTACTCCTAGTCGCGCGCGGTATCGAGCGCGCGCGCCTTCCACGCGTTGCCCTTATCGCGCGCTTCGCGCCCTCGCCCGTTGGTCCGCGTGTGCTCGCCCCTCGCGAGAGTGCCTCGCACGTCCACTCGCTCGGTCTCACTTCCTCGATCGTTCATCGTACTGGTCGCTTCCCAGCCACGTGCGCGTGTGTCGCGCACGACCACCTCGTCGTCCCACTCGACCAGCGTCTCGCGCGTGTCTTCCATCCTCGCGCTCCACTCGCATTCGTCCATCGGGCACATCACGGCACCCCAATCCTCTCGCGTGTCCGTGCCATCGCAGCCATCCCAAGTGCACGCTGTCCACTCTACATCCACCCCTCGTGCACCATTGGCCTTAGCTCGCATTCATCGTGCGCGTCGCTCTCTTGCGCACGCCTTGCACCATTCACCCACCTTCCCGGGCACGATCACCTCACTTTCGTCGTCGGCCCAAGCCTCATGTTCACGCGCACTTTCCGTCGCGCATCTCTTCTTCACCCGGTCTAGACTCGCATGCCTCACGGCTCGATTGCCGCGTCCCGCCGGTATACGCGCATCAGTGCGTGCGCACACCCTCCTAGCCCGTGCCCGAGTCCTTTCTCGCCTCACCTCTCGCCATCTCTCGAGGCCATCGTGGTTCTCGTCCCCGGGATCACCGGGGTCAATGACCACATCTGCATCACGCGGGCGCTGCGCCCACGCGGCAATTGTTTCCGCGTGCCCGGCGGCCTGCCTGCCCGCGACCGCACTCACCCAGCTCGTGCTTGGGCTAATTTTTTAGCCAAATTTCCTTCTTCGGCGAGTGTAGCTCATTAAATGTGTGTGTTCTAGTGTGTGCTTTGTGTGTAGCTACTTGCTTTGTATTTTTGTACACCACCCTTATTTCCCAACTTTTTATCCAAAACTCGATCTTTACGCATTATTTTCGTCCGAGCTTGCGATAGGAGTGTAAGTACCTTGATTAGGGCTTATTATTTCGAGTTTGTGTTTTGGCTGAAATTTTGTGTTGATGCTCGATTCTCGGACTTTGCTTTATTTTTCAGTACTTGCTTATGTTTTTTAGGAATTCAATACGTGCTTATCTTGTATAAAGGTCTCGACTTTACTCAAAGCGTGATGAATTAGTGAAGAAGGCTCGTGTTAGATTACCTAGGATCACTTTGCTCGCATGTTTTCTCTTCGTATATTTTCATTTTAGTCAAGTTATGGAGACTCCGTGCAACCGAACTCAAATCTTTTCTTCTAAAACTCTCATCTTTCCTTAATTGCTTTCAATTTTTAGTGCAAAATTAGCTTATTCAACCCCTCATCAAGCGAGTAGCATGTTAGGACTTTATTTTTGGTTTTATGAATTGACGACTAGATAGTGAACGAAGATCCGAACAACCTTCCTTCGAGAAGACGACCCCAGTGAGATCTTTTGATCGTACTCGGCTAAAATCTACAAACACTTTGTAATGTGGTCTCGGATAAAAACTACTAACTTTTTATATCAAATAACTTTGGTTTGGGTTGCCATAAATACACATATTTAATATATTTAAATTATTTTATGTAATCTATTTATTATCTTGTTTCTACAATTTTCATAATATCATACTTTCCAGATTTTGTGTTTTATCCATATTATTCTCTTATGTGAATTAAAAATATAATAAATAAAAATAATAATGTAGATAAATTAATTTTCAACTTAGTTCTTTATTATAAAATTTTATATATTGTTCCTTAATTATCTTTTTCAACTCCAACAAAGTATGTAAATATTTTTTCCTTTCAAATTTTTATTATATATTTAATTATTTTATCAAACACTCGTGTAGTACACGGGTATTATCAAGGACGTCTCCAGAAATTTGGAGGCCCCAGACAAGATTTTCCTTTTAGAATTTTCCAATTTGAACTCATGTAGTAATTAGGGCTAATTGAAGATAGAATCATAGAAAAAAAACCTAACTAAACAAGACTATTAAATAAATAAATAAATAATTGAAAAAAAAATAATTTTCTTATTTTTCTAGACCTTGGAATTGATAAATTACCTCTGAGTTACAAAGATATTTAATAAGTTACACTCAAGCAATCACAAGGACAATAAGTAGAAGAAATAAAAAACATATCACTGCAAAGAATATTTATTCTAACACAACTTGTTATGACCGAACATCATAAGAAAACAAATGAAATATTTAGGACATCAAATTCTACACAAAGTACATATTTTTCCATTGACCCATTCATTAATTACCCCTTAATTTGTGCAATGGGCCAAACCCATTTTTAGTTATTAGTCATTTCATTTGTGTAAACAGGTCAAACCCTACACAAGTACATAATATATAAAAAAAAATAATAATAATAGGGCCCCAAATATATGGAGGCCCTAGGCATGGGCCTAGGTTGCCTCCTCAAAGAGTCGGCCCTGGGTATTATATATATATATATACATAATGCGCACACACGCACATTATGTCCTTATTAAGTTATTTAGTGTTTTATTTTTGGTTAGAAGCTCATTTCTCATATTTTTTTTGTTGGGTTTATAATATGTTATTTGATTCATTTTATATTAGGAAACCATTATATTATTTTTGGAAAAAAAAAAATACGTTAAGAGTTCGTTTTGTTTCCTACAATGATATGTTTAGTACATTAATTAATTTATGATACTAAATTTAATCGACAAAAAACATTCACCACCCAATGCATAGCACGCACGTATACTGAAGTCGGCCAGAGTAATTGTTCGTTGATTCCAGCCAGTACGGTTCAACTAGGAATTAATGTCATATTTGCAAAATATTTTGGCAACTTTCTTTTCCCAGTTATTCAGCATAATTATAGTTTTATTCCCATTATTGCGCTTAGTTTAATTAATTCTTTCGTAGTCATTTATTGTTTTTTCATTTATTGTTTTTTCATTAGGAACTCATTTTTCATATATTTTTGTTGGAGTTGTAATATGATATTTAAATCTTTTTATATTACAACAACATTTTTTTATTTAAAATAAAATGCATGAAAAGTTTATTTATTCTACATTTTATTTTGTTCCTGCAATCATATGTATAATAAATTAATTAATTTATCTTACTAAATTTAATCGGTAAAAAATATTCGTCGTCACGTGCATCACACGTGCACTTTACTAGTATATTAAAAATATATGATTATCAGTCTCTCTAAGTGCTATTTGTGAGTTTTTGCTCATTAGGATCTTGTCGAAAAATGTTTTTACGAGAAGTGTACACACCGAGGGCTTTTTTTACGATTTTGTATAATAGAAGATTATATTAGCTTAATTTATAATATAAATGTATATGATAGAATTGTTGTTAATAATTGAATTTTAGACTTAACAATCATTAGTTTAAAATATTAGATGTAATTTTTTTTGAATTAATAATCTAAATGTAATTTAAATACAATTTGTAATAATAAATCTCTCTCTCTCTCTCTATATATATATATATATGTATAAATAATTTGCTGGCAAAGCAATAAATAAAACTTAATTAATAAAATGTACATAGGTTTCTCCCCTAAAAACGTTACAAGTCAATTTTATTATTTTTTAGAAAGTAATTTAATTATGTAGTAAATATCATAATATTAGGTAAAAATTATAACAATTATGTTTAAGAAAGTGATTTAATGGATTTTTTGTTATTCTAATAAATAGTAAGCAATATCATGACAATTGATAAGTTGGATCCAATGGTCCATGATCATTCTTATTTCTTTCACTATCTACCATTCTCATATGATCTCTTATATATATATATATAAACTCAATATTGCTACTACATATCTGTTTTTTACATAATATTATGATATTTACTACATAATTAAATCACTTTCTACAAAATGATAAAATTGACCTATAAATTGTATTTTTTTTTTGCATGAAACATATATAAGATTAATATATATGGTATATAAGATTTATATTGTCTATTTCTTTTTTTTCCTTTGATTGTACTGTAATAATTATTATTAAAATGCTCAAGTTATACAAAAAATTATATTATCCACTATATTCATACATTAAATTTTTGTTCATCAAATATTTCTAATAGAAGATTTGATTGGCTAAATTTTTAATTATCTTTCAATACTTTAGTTTGCATATTTTTTTAACAAAATAGACTTTTTATTTAGAATTTAAAAAGTATATCATTTACATTTTGAAAAATGGAGATCATAGTAATAAGGATAAGAGATTCTCTTTTGCAAATGTTCAACCATTTTGAGATTAAAAGTCAACATATTCGAGAGCCTATGAATTATTCGTATCAACAGTCAACATAGTTGATGCTTATTAATAAATTATTAATAAATAAGTTTTGAAAGATATAAAATTAGAGTTGACGCTTATTAATAAATAAAGTTAAAATTAGTGCCGATGATTATTAATAAATTATTAATAAATAAAGTTATGAAAGATCTTGAATTTATAAATTTGATGGTGATAACAAAACGCGTCCCAAGAACAAATCTTATATAATGAATAAATATTTACATTTATATTTTTCATGGACTATCCTCCACAAGGGTCAATCCTACAAGAAGTGTGAATCAAATTGTGAATTTTCTGTATTAATTGAAATTATAAAAAGCGATAAAAGAAGGGCATTGGATTATAAAATTTAATCTAACAAGGAATAAGAAAATAATAAAATAAAATAAAATAAAATAAAATGAATATACAGAGAAAAATCTAGTTTGCGGTTCCGTGTACGCTCTCGCTCAAATAATCTAACTAATTGTGACGTCAAGTTTCACTATCTTCCAAAATTAATAGCCCTAAATGACAACACACTCTGCTACCTGAATTTTTCCTTACAGTATATTTAGCTAAAACACGCTCTTCAGTTAAACCTGGAGTGGAGGTATTTATAGAAGAAAATATAGGCAAGTTCAAAGGTTGGGGAGAATTAGCCGTTGGATTAAAGGAGAATCGAACGGTTGAGGTGAAGCAGCGCAGTTAACGCGCACGTCGTACGAGGAGGCACGGTTTACGGTGCAATGATGACAATCTAACAGATCAAGAGACAGATGTGACAAGTGGCAGATGTGGATTTTGAATTTCAAAATGGTGGCCGAAGAGAGAAGTGGTCGAAAAACAGAAAGGAACGTGATGAATAGCCGATAGACATTTGAACGAGACAATGACTGATGGATGGACGAAAAATCTACTCTTAGATTGAGTCATTCAGACTCGACCAGCGTGGGGGGGAAGGGGAGGAGGGGACTAGATGATATAGGATATTATACCTCCAGGAATAAACCGATTCAGTGAGCCGATCGAATACACCGAACATGCCGCCCTGGTCGAACATAATCCGAGTAGCGTGTTCGTGGTCGAACGTAACAGGAGCAAGAACCTCTGGATTAGGAGAAAACTTGAAAGGTGATTCCAGTACCTGGAAAGCAGGTCGATCCCGGACCCGTGAAGGGTGTGGTCGAGGATCGACCTGTGACACAAATGGTCATCCAATTGACCATTTCCCAGACTCAGAACAATCAGCGAATTGACTTGGATCTGGTCAAGCATTAGAGCACCTTTGACGAGATCTCAGAGCAGTCAACGAATATGACACAAATTGTTTTTACGAGAAGTGTACACACCAAGGGTTATTTTTAAGATTTTTTATAATAGGAGATTATATTAGCTTAATTTTATAATATAAATTTATATGATGAATTATTGTGAATTATTAAATTGTAAACTTAACAATCATTAATTTAAAATATTAGATATAAAACTTTTTGAACTAATAATCTATAAATATATTAAATACAATTTGTAATAATAAATGTTACTAAAAATTAACTAATAACTTTGGTGTAGATCAATTAACGTACAGTTAATGTTAAATATGAATAACACTAAAAATATAAATAAACAACCATTTATATAAATTATTCAATCACCTCTTCACAATAACATCATATTTTGAGATTTTTTCAAAATTTAATTTCTACAATAAAAAAGATAAATAAAATTTTGTTCATCAAATATTTCAAATAGAAGATTTGATTGAGTAAATTTGTATTTACCTTTCAAAATTTTAGTTTTAGCTCAAAAAGGGACTTACTGAAATACAGGCATATGCAACTTGCAAAATGGAGATTACAACATGAAAAATTCTATTTCCAAAACGTTTAAATGGAGATCATAGTAATAATGATAGGGGATTCTCTTTTGCAAATAAATGTTGAACTATTTTGGGATTTCAACATCTTCCAG
>BKCP01009515.1:754979-809199 GCA_008636005.1 Striga asiatica
AATCGGTAGAGCCTATGAATTTTTCGTATCAACAGAGTATGCTTATTAATAAATTATTATTAAATAAAATTGTGAAAGATATGAAATTAGAGTTGATGTTTATTAGTAATAAATAATAAAGTTGTGAAAGATATGAAATTAGAGTTGATGCTTATTAGTAAATTTATTATTAAATAAAGTTGTGAAAGATCTTTAATTAAACTTGACAGTGAAAAAAAGGCGTCCCAAGAACAATTTTTTTTTTATAATGAATAAATGTTTATATTTATATTTTTCATGGACTAACCTCCACTAGTAGTAGGGACAAGTAAGGTTAAATCTCACGAAAAATGTGAATCACATTGTAAATTTATTAATTAAAATTATAAAAAGCGATAAAAGATGGTAGATTGGATTATAAAATCTAATCTAACTAATAATAAGAAAATAATAAAATCCCATCAAATTTAATCAAATTGAATATACATGAACAAATCTAGTTCGCAATTTCATCTATGCTCTTGTTCGACTAATCTAACTAATTGCGACGTCAAGTTTCACTATCTTCTGAAATTATTAGCCATAGATAACAACACGCTCTGCTACCCGAATTTTTCCTTAGCCAAAACACGCTCTTCAGTTAAACCTAACTACTGAACAGTCTAGAACATTCTCTCTAGATTTAATTCAGTAGCGGCTCTAGGATCTGGGAAATAGAATAGTCTAAGTAATAGATATGCTTGACCTACTTTATTATGTTAAATTATTCTCGAAAGTTTTCGGCAATCGTTTGCTACTGAAGAATCAAACTAAACAACAATTAGGGATTACAAGTCTAATTCTAGCGCTAGACATGAAAAACTCTATCTATGTGATCAATATAAATAAAGTCAAACACATCATGGTTGATCAAAGAAAAATAACACAAGCAATCCCTAATAAATAGCAAAATAATCAACCACCGTATAGAAGTAGCTCATTAATCCAGTCTGAGAGAGTAGCTCGGCTAAGGCCAGGCTTGAAGGACTCCTGGGGGGTACGAAGATAAGTCGCTTAGCCAAGTAGCTCGGACATGGGTTTAAGGTGCCAAGTTAACAGAACAGACATGATCTGGAGGTGTCAACCTCCGCGAGCCCAACAAAGTAACCGACTTTGAAATACCAAGGTCGGGAAGTCAGAGGGAACGATAGACCTAAAGACGAGGTCGGCCTAGATCTAAAGACAAGTCAGTTACGCGCTAAGGTCACAGCAGAGAGGTCAGGAGGTCGGATTTACGACCTAAGGATCCATGAGCTAAAACAGTAAAAATAGGAAGAATCCAAGTGAGAAGGTAAGGGGGTGATTGTTTATGAAATATTTCATTCAAAATGAGTTATTTTAGTTAACTAGAATTAATTTTGAAAAAAGTAGTATGGTTAATTGTTAGTGGGATTTTAAGAATGTATTAAAATAATATTTAAAATAGAATAATTAAAATTGATTTGATGTAAAAGTAAGAGATAAATGAATGAAAATGATTAGAAATGATAGGTAGTTAAAATTATGTGAGTGGATGAATAGAGAATTAAAGTTGATGTGATGTGTAAGAATGATTGGTTTGTATTATTTAATTATATGAATAATATCAAAGATAATGGAGTTGTGTTAAAGTTGAGTTAGATTTTAAGTATGAATTGGATTGAAAATGAAATAATTTGTAAACAAGCATGCCCTAAGTTTTTTATTGTGTTTTTGTGCTTATTTTTGTGTATTTTAGGAGCTTTAGTTGAGTCTTTTTAGGTTCGTTTTAGTGTCAACCGGTCCATTTTATCGTGTTTTGCGTATTTTTGATCTCGTTGTGCATTTTATGTTTTGGCCGTACTTTCTCGTCTCTTCTAATGTTCCATAGGTCCATTGTTGGGAAGCTTACGAGATGTCTGAGCCGATCGAGCCAACTAAGCCATCCGAGCCATTATCCGAACCACCTGAGCCGTGCAAGAGAGAGAGAGAGAGAAAGTCGATAGACCCGAGCCAACACGAGAAATAGCTCGCATCCGTGCGAACGCACCCGCACGCTTGCCCGTGCGCTACACAACACTCGCCCGCGAACTCGCCGTGGTGGACCCGCGCGCCTGCCAGCGTCCGCGACCAATGCACCCGCTCGCCTGCCAGCGCCTGCGCCACACGCGACCGAGAAGCTCAACACTCGCCCAACTAGTGCCTGGGCGAAATTTTTGTCCAAAATACCCAAATGGGCGAGTGTTTTTTATTAAATGTGTATGTTTTGAGTGTGTGTTTGAGGTGTGGGTATAACACCTCTTCCTTTGTATTTTAAGAACAAAGCTTTCATTTCTCACTTTTCCCACTTTGGGAATAAGTTTTTCTTTTATTATATGCTTTTTGTTTGGGAGCTTCAAGACTTCATATTTTCCGACAACTTTTTCGGCGACCTTACTTTTATTCAAGATTCAATCCTTACGTATTATTTTCGTCCGAGCTTGCGATAGAAGGGTAAGCACCTTGATTAGGGTTTATTACTTCGACTTTGTTTTCCATCTTGCTTATGATATTTATCGTGGTGAAGTTGGAATTTTGGTCGGAATCATGTGTACATGCTCGGTTCTTGGACTTTGCTTTCATTTTCATGCGTGCTTGAGTGTTAGGAGCTAAATCTTTGTCTATCTTGTTATAAAAGCCTAGACTTTGCTTAAGTGTGATTATTTAGTTAAGAAGACTCGCTTTATCTACCTAGGATATTGTTGCTAGCATATTTTCTCTTTGTCTTTTTTTTTTTTTTTTTGTTTCATCAAGTCGAGGTGACTCTAGATAACCAAAATTCTCGTCTTTCTCTCTCAAAGCTTGCATCTTTAATTCAATGCTCTCGAATCTTAGTGCAATTAGCCTTAATTCAACCTCAACCAACATGATTAGTATGTTTAGGGTTTTATTTGTTATTTTTGTGCCTTTGCACAACTAGTTAGTAAGCGAAGCTCCGAACCGTCTTCCTTGAGAGACGACCCGAGTTCGGATAACCCGGTTATCAACCTATACCGCTAGAAAACAACTCAATAAATGGTGCCGTTGCCGGGGAAGTCAAGTAGAACACCTAGTTTGCTATTTAGTTGTCCCTTGTTTATGTGTTTCTCTTGCTTTTTGTGCTATTTGATTAATTTGTGTGTTTCGCTCGCTTTCTCTTGCTTTTGGTAGATAGTTTGTGTTTATTTCTTGTGTTCTGTTCTTGTTTCCCGTCGGTGCGTTCATGGGTATAGTGTATTGTTTCTGTTCTTTTTTAAGACTCTACCAATTTTTAAGCCGACTTCGGCACTGAGCTAATTGAGAGGAACATTGTATACCTGCACCCAAATGTTTAATTCTGAGAAAGTGTGGTGGTTAATTGAAAGCCCTTCTTGCCATTCTTCCAGTAGGAGAAATCGATTTTCGAAGCTCCAATTTGTGCATTTGGCTACTTTCTCGATGTCCTCTTTGCTTTGAAATATGAACTGAAAGTAGTTATGGCCTAATTCCTTCAATTCCATTGACTGACGCAATTTCCAGATTTGGCTCATCGTACGTTTAACCCCTATCTAGCTGGTTTTTCTGCCACCGATGATTTTTTCAAAAAGGCTTCGCTCGCATTCCTTGACACTAAACTTGATATCATCCTGGGCTATGCCAATGTAAGCGTTTTCTCTTTCAGATAGTGAAAAATCTTGTAATCTCTGAGGTAGTTCGTCGTCTTGCCCGATACAAATCGGAGTTCCCATTTGGAGTGAGGAACCCTAGGGTTATAATAAATATACACAAAGGGTTTGATGAGGTTTCGAGAAAAAGCGAACGATGGAGCCAAATAGAATTAGAATTGGTGAGAAGCAATCGGAAAACTGAGAAACATGAGAACTGTAAATCGCTCTCCGACGAGGGAATCCGAGAAACATGAGAACTGTAAATCGCTCTCCGACGAGAGAATCCCAAACGATCTTTGATTTGACATCTATATTATATATAAGTATATATATAATACAAAACAATAATAAATAGCCTTATCAATAAAATCTAAAATAATTTATCAAACTAAATTAAAATATATCAAATAAAATTATATTTTATCTTATAAATCAATAAAAATTTATGTGTATTAACATTCCATAATATAGTTATTTTCTTTAGAAAAAAAAATTATAAACTAAGTATGAACATCAAATTAGGATAAATAAATATTCTAAAAGTTTATGTCTCAGACTTAAATAAAACTACATAAAAATTAAACATTATGATCATAAAAAGAAAAACAAATAAAATTCTGATTAAAATTATAAAAATAATATTTTTTTCTAATAAAGTTTAAAATATTACAATCATACACACTATATTTTAAATTATTGAATATTATAAAGTTGAAGATATTTTAAAAAATATTAGATATGAAAGGAAATTTGTATAAATATAATTACAATATAATTAAACTTTTAAAAAATTAAAATATTGAGTTGTATATATATATATATGGGTGTGTGGGGGACGGATCCAATGAGACCACTCCTTAAAATGAGTACGTGAGACTCAATCTTAGCCATTCATTTTGTCTAGATCAAAATCAATTAAAATATACATTAATTAAATAATAAAATAATTGTTAGTTGACTCCGGCGTTGACTGTTGACTCTGGCCTTGACCGTTGACTCCCGGTGAAAATTGTTGACTTCCGGCGTTGACCGTTGACTTCCCGCGTTGACTCCGACGTTGACCCGTTGACAACTAACCTAGCAGCAAGAAATAAATAACCTAGCAACAAAAGACAACTAACCTAGCAGCAAGAAAGAAAGAAAGAAAGACATCTCCCGTGCAGATTGGAAGCGGGCTCCGAATATCGCGCTGAAGCTAGATATGGCTAAGGCGTATGATAGGGTAGAGTGGCCGTTTCTTAGGGAGGCCCTGGCTAGGATGGGATTTCCTGACTGTTGGATTAGTTTTGTCGAGGCATGCGCGGAGCACTGCACGTTCTCGGTCCTGGTCAATGGCAGCCCCACCGATTTCTTTCCCTCATCTAGAGGCCTTAGACAGGGCGACCCCCTGTCCCCCTCCCTTTTCGTCCTTGCGGCAGACTACCTCTCTCGCTGCCTTGACGGTTTCATCTGCGACTTTCCTCATATGATGTATAGCACCCGTGGCTATGGTCCTCCCATCTCTCACCTCTCTTACGCGGATGACATCATCATCTTCACCCGGGCAGATGATGATGGACTGGTCGAGCTCATGCGTCTTTTGGAACACTATGGCTCGGTTACTGGTCAGCTGGTCAGTGTGCAGAAGAACACATTCACCCTCTCCTCTTCCAGCGCGGCCACGTGGGCTCAGCGGGTCCACGACATTACTGGCTTTGCGCGTGGCGACCTTCCGATTACCTACCTTGGCGTCCCTTTATATATAGGCAACCTCACGAGAGCGCTCTTTGCGGGCGTCAGGCAGAGGATGATCGACAGGATCTCTGGTTGGTCGCATAGACATCTTTCTTTCGGTGGTCGGCTTGCGCTGATCAAGAGCACTCTTAGCTCTCTTCCGATTCACTTGTTTATGGTCCTCGACCCCCTTAGGTCTACTCTTGACGAGATAGACCAGATTATGGCTCGTTATTTTTGGGGTTACGAGGACGGTTCTGGGAGGGGGAGATGTACCCACTGGGTGAGTTGGGACTCCATCTGTCGTCCCCTCCTCGAGGGTGGGCTTGGCATCCGCCGCCTCAGGGACATTGTTACAGCTTTCTCATACAAGCTGTGGTGGCGCTTCAGGGAAGGAAAGTCGCTTTGGGCTCAGTACCTTCGTGACAAGTACTGCCCTTGACGTGCCAACCACCCTTGTTGGGTGACGGCTGTTGATCATGATAGTAGGCAGTGGCGGCGCCTTACTAGGGTTGGTAGGCGCGCCCAGGATCACATCTTCTGGGTTCTGGGCGAAGGCGATGTTAGTTTCTGGAATGAGTGGTGGTTAGGTGATTGACCTTTGTCTAGGGATAGGCAGGTGTCGCATTCCCCCTACCTACTTGTGAGCGACCTCTGGACGGACGGGTCGTGGGATAGGGGGAAGCTTGATAGGAAGTTGGGGTCTGGTGCGGGTTTTAGCGAGCAGTTATTAGATTAGATCCAGCAGATCCCTATCTCGGGGGACGGTTCAGATAGCATGAGGTGGAGACTTACATCATCGGGTGTGTTCTCTACTACCTCGGCTTGGGAGCAGATCAGGCTGAGGGATCGGCCTAATCTCCTCTTCCGGGCCATCTGGAGTGACCTTTTCACCCCTACTATTTCGGTGTTCCTTTGGCGCCTCCTCTTGCGTCGGATACCCGTGGATACTGTGCTACACGCGAGGGGGATCTCCTTCCCCTCTCGGTATGTGTGTTGTTCTGAGACTGGACGCCATGAGACCGAGACTTTTACCCATCTTTTCCTAGAGAGTGAGATTGTGAGGAGAGTGTGGGAGCATTTTGCCACTTGGACACATATATCCCTACCCACCACATACAGTTTCTTTGAGCTTCTGAGTTTTTTCTCACAGAGCACACACCTTAGACACGTGGGCTTCCTTATTCCTTGTCTGATCCTTTGGTTCCCCTGGACAGAAAGGAATAGTGCGAAGCATAGGGATATTACTTTTATGTTTTCTCACATTATTTTGCAGGTAGAGAGACATATTTCACACCTCATCGCATTGGGCAGGCTCACGGCCCGAGACTGGACAGGCTGCACGCCACCACATCGCTACATGGTGGCCCCACCCCCGCCTGTTCGACCCCCTCAGCCCAGAGCTGTTGTTTGGCTTCGACCTGACTCTCCGTGGGTCAAGCTAAACACTGATGGCTCCTTTGATCGCCACACTAGAGTTGCCGGAGGAGGAGGTTTGATCGCGGAACCATAGCGGCGACCTCATCACCGCCTTCCACACGTCACTTCAGGCTTCCTCGAGCTATGATGCAGAGATTCAGGCATTACAGATCGGCCTTCAGATTGCTGTCCACCTCTCTAGCCACATTTGGATTGAGCTAGACGTTGCGGCTGTCGTCACCCTTTTTGACCTCGGGCCACCAGGGCTCATGGCAGATTCAGCACACGCTTATGCGTATTAGAGATCTACTCTGATCTGTCAATCACAGGATCACGCACATTTTCCGTGAGGGGAACAGAACCGCTGACTATCTTGCCTGCCTTGGCGCCACATTACCAGACACACATACATTCCAGACCGACACTACTCCACTCCTCCTTCGCACCCTTGTACGGATGGACTAGCTTGGATATCCTGCGTTCCGCTTTCACTAGTTTAGGATTTTTGCTTTCATTAGTCTAGACATTTATTTCGGGCATCTGTTAGCCCGAAGATCGACTATGTATTGTAGTTTCTATTTCTTTTTCGTTTTCGGTTCTTTTTGGTTTTTGATTTTTGATTTTGATTTGTGAGACGATGTAGACTATTGTATCTTGATCGTTGATATTTTGGGCCCCGACTTTGGGGTCCTGATCTATACAAAAAAAAAAAAAAACCTAGCAGCAAGAAAGAAATAACCTAGCAACAAAAGACAACTAACCTAGCAGCATCAGACAACAAAAGACAACAACCTAGCAACATCAGACAACAACCTAGCAAATGCTCTATCTTCTCTCTAGCTTTCTCTCTCTACCAACCCATCTCCCTCACCTATCCATCACTGTCCAATCTCCTTTTTCTGATCATAGCTCCTCGCCGGCGGGCCTCATCCGCCGCCGCCTAACCCCCTCCCTTTCACCTGCTCATCCCCTCCCATGGAGTCTATACCAATATCACCTCCACTCGCAACCGCTTTCCCGGAGCAGTCCACTGTCCCACCCCCTCTTCCTCAACCTCAACCACCGATTGTCACTTCCGAGTGGGTCCCCTCTTACTTGTCCTCTATAATTTCAATGGAGGTGTCAAAAGCTATTCAAAAAATTTTGCCGTTGATCTCAAGGTTGGAGGAGGGAGAAATCCCGAACTCAACACCCGACAACCCGTCGAGCTCCTTCGACAGATCCATCTTCGATCCGCCTAAACCTCGGCACGTCTCAATCTCGGCACATCCCACCGTCTCCGAGAAGTTCTCTGTCAAAGACCTGCCGCTCCCGCTCAAGAGCCACAGAAACACCTCAGCCGCCGTCGATATCTCACCGTCTGGAAACGCCGTCGACATCTCTCCGGATGGAAACATAGGTCCGATTGGCTTTGGGACCTTGTCATCGGCAGTTCAATCTCAGGTGACACCAAAGTCAAACTGTGAAGGCGGCAAAGCAGAGATCTATTTCCCTCAGCTGCGTAGCGAGTCGGGCCCTCAGTTTGACTCCCTTCAACCAATTGGGCCTAATCAATTCAAAGCTGGCCCATCTACCCACATACAAATATGTCATAATAAACTGGGCCGACCCTCTCACCCCATCTCAGCCTCGAGCCCAACTTCGAACCTACAAGTTTTTGGACTTTCTCAGCCCACTCTCCCACACGCCACTACCTCCACTCAACAGCCCACTATCCCACAACCATCATCCCAACCATCCTCACATCTCCCACCCAAGAACCAACCCAGCCCTACCCAATTTAACCCAAAACCTGCCAACACCCAACAGCGAGCGTTCTTCACATCCCAACAGCCAGCCACCAATCACCTGCTCCGCGCCGGCGTCGGCTCCGTCGATGTCACCGAAAAACTCATGCCGGCCGTCAACCTACGCGGGAATGACTCGGAGCGCTCCTTTTCAGCCAGAATTCTCGGCCCCCGTCCAATCTCACACTCTCCGACCGACCAACCATACGGAATAGCCTCCTCTGTTGCTGGAGACCTTCAACCGGATATCTTATATGTGCGTGAAGATGGAGTAGTCCTTGCGGGCCCAAGCAAGACGTCCGTGACACACTCTCCTGGTCAACCGCCAATCGAACCCCCTCTGGCGACGGGCCCCCCAACGGCAAACCCCGCTACACACGAATCTCTGCCGGGCACTTCCACTGGCCCGCTCTCTTTTCGAGAGGCTATTACGGGAAAGAGAGATGACGGTTCGGGCGCCAAGATTACCCCGCGACCGACACCCAAGGAGTTCCTTTTTGACGGGGATTATGACCACGCTTGCGGGACCATCATCCGCTCGGAGGGGAACAAAGTGAAGGTTCGATTCTCACAGGCCGAAGCTGACACCCTCGCAGGTAAGTTAGCGAACACACTGGTCTTTAAGTTCACCTATGCTATCCCTCCCCCCCGAGACCTAGCTGTTGGATTAGGAAAATTGGGATTTAAGGGTAGGTTCTCATTTAAGTGGTATAACTTCAATCATCTTCTAGTCACTTTTAATCTCTCCGAAGATTATAATGAGGCATGGCTTAGGACTTCTATTTCTGTGTGTGGATGCCCAGCTAGGGTATTCAAGTACACTTCCGGGTTCAACCCGAAGACGGAGACGCCGGTCGTCCCCGTGTGGTGCCACCTCTCTGGCCTTCCACCACATCTGTATGACCGGGATTCCATCACCACACTTGCTAAGTGTGTCAGAAAACCGGTCCGCATTGATGCCTCGACTGCTCTCCAGTCCAGGGCTAATATGGCGCGGTTCTGTGTCTAGATTGATCTTAGAGTGGAGCCTATCCACGAGATTGAGATTGAGCAGGGTTCGGAGACCTTTGCTCAGCGGGTGATCTATGAGAAGATCCCCGCTTTCTGTTCCGCCTGCAGTTATGTCGGTCATATAGCGGCCGACTGCTATATCAGTGGCAATAAGCCACGACCCGCTTCACCTCAGCGCCGTCGTACAGCCCAGCTGGGACCCTCCAACAGCCGGAGGGAACCGAAGGGAAAGGGCAAAGGCCCTCTCCAGACACCCAGGTCCCCTAAGGGGGCCACGGATAAGGGCAAGGCGAAGATGGACGCCATTGCCCAAATTGGGAAGGATGCGCATCCTGACCAGTCAGACAGATTGATCATAGTTGGGCCCAAGGCCAAGGCTACGGGCTTTATTCCCAGAGAGACACTTCAGTCGGCCTTCAAGGCCAAACACTCGTTCTTTGCTCCCCTCTCCCCTGAGTCAAATGATTAGGCTGAGCCTTCCTCTAGGGACCCACACGGTCTCTCGGATCTTGGCCTTTTAGAGGACGACGACCTCCTAGTAGATGATCTAGAGCAGCCGGCCACTTCACCCACTAGGTCGGCCACCCATTTATCTCATGACAGCATTCGTGATGCTGTTCCTTTGTCTGGCCTCCCACATAGCCAGGATTGCTCTCTGGAGATGAGGACAGCTCCTGCCACGGCTTCCTCGAAAGGGGAATTGCCGGCTCACCTCCCCTCTGCGGAGATTGAGATTTCGACTGAGCCTATAGCTCTCCAGCCACACTCTGACGGCGAGCACCCGAGTGCTCTGCCGGATGGAGTCTCTTCCCCTCCCCTCTCTGAGCAGGCATGCGGTCTTAACCGCGCTCAGCACAACGTTTCGTGCGAGAGTTTTGCCTCTAGTGCTTTCGTGCACCATGACAGACAGGAGGCATGCCCGGACATGGGGCAGGCACCTAGTATCATTCTTGGTCAGACTGCTCAGCCTGACGATTCGCAGGCCACGAGCGCTTTCCGAGGGCGTTCTCCCTCGATACCGTACCCACACTGCGCATGACGAGGCGGACCGTCTCTCCGGTTCTTCGTCAATCCTCTCGCCACCTACCCCCTCCCTCAGGTGGTCTGACTCAGCCTCGCCACAGGCGGACCCCGTCCGGTGGCTCTTCTGATTGCTGATATGTCTATCACGTCCATTACCTGGAATGGACGGGGACTGGCTAATAGGGCCACTCTCGCTCACCTTCGCTCTCTCATTCGTGATCATAGATTGGATTTTGTCGGCTTTATTGAGCCGATGATTCGCACCCCTGACTTTGACTATTTCTCACGTCGTCTTGGTTTTCATTCAGGCATAGGTAACATTTCTCATAGGATCTTCTTCTTCCACTCGCGTGACTACACTTGTCGGGTCCTCCGGGACACCGATCAGGTGCTTCATGTCGAGCTTTCTGCTGCCCATCTCCCTGAGCCCATATTTCACACTTTGGTTTACGCCAAGTGTAATAGAGTCGGGAGACACGATTTGTGGGACACCCTGTGTGAGATTGCTGAGAGTATGGAGGGATTGCCATGGATTGTTAGTGGTGATTTCAACATCTTTCTACACCCCGATGAGCGTGTGGGTGGCCGCACGGACCGGTCCCGGGAGATGTGAGACTTTGCTCAGACTGTGGCGGACTGTGAGTTAATAGATGCTGGATGTGAGGGTGAGCCCTTCACGTGGGTTAGGGACGACCTCAGAGAGAGGCTCGACCGTGCTGTGGTCTCTGAAGCGTGGTCGAAAGTGTTTGCGGTCACGACCGTCACGCATCTCACTCGATTTGGGTCTGACCATTCACCACTCCTCATTAGGTGTCGCTTCTCGAGCACTCCCCGCCGTGCTTCTTTTAGGTTCCAGAACATGTGGGTTCGCCACCACTCTTTCCATGACACTGTCAGGGATTCCTGGCTCCAACCGACTGGGCTCTTCGGGATGCGCAATCTCGAAGCTAAGCTCGGCAGATTACGGCGTAGGTTGAGACAGTAGAACTGGAATGTTTTTGGAAACCTCCATCAGCGCCTTTCTGCGGCACAGAGTGCGCACGCGGAGGCTGAGCGGGCCTATGACCTGGATCCCACTCCGGAGAATAGGACTGCAATGCACCGCTGCCACGCCGAGTACCAGCTCCGACTCCTTATGGAGGAGGATTTCTGGAAGCAGAAGGCGGCCGTTCGCTGGGTGGCAGAGGGCGAGCGGAACACTAGGTTCTTCCAGGGCTTCGTTAGACAGAAGCGTGCTAAGTCATACATCCATAGTATTGAGGCAGATGGGTCATCCCTGACCCAGGAGTCTCAGATTCGGGAGTCGGTTGTTGCTTACTTCCAGACCCTCTTCACCTCTGACAGATGATCCCTCGTTGCCCCGACCGTCTCTCTCTTCCCTACCATCCCTCCTTCGGTCGACCTTGTCGACCTCTGTGAGCTTCCGAGCAGGGAGGAGGTTAGGATGCTGTTTTTGGGATTGATCCCAACAACGTTTCTGGCCCCGATGGCTTCTCTTCCCTCTTCTATCAGGTCTGCTGGGATATAGTCAAGCCTGATGTTTAGGAGGCGGTATTGGATTTCTTCACCGGTCACCGGATGCCGGATTCCTTCACGGCTACCTCTGTCGTCTTGATTCTCAAAAGACCCAATCTGAACTCTTGGTCTGACTACAGGCCCATCAGTCTGTGTAACGTGACCAATAAGCTTATTTCGAAGATTCTTAACGGCCGTCTTTCCCCTATTCTCCCTTCCCTCATTTCTCCGAACCAGAGTGGCTTCATCAAGGATCGGGTCATTAGTGATAACATACTTTTGGCCCAGGAGATGATCCACGATATCTCTCATGCTGACTGGAAGCGGGCTCCGAACATTGCGCTGAAGCTAGATATGGCTAAGGCATATGATAGAGTGGAGTGGTCGTTTCTTAGGGAGGCACTGGCTAGGATGGGATTCCCGGAGCGATGGATCAGCTTTGTAGAGGCGTGTGTGGAGCATTGCACGTTCTCGATCCTGGTTAATGGCAGCCCTACAGATTTTTTTCCCTCATCGAGAGGCCTTAGACAAGGAGACCCCCTTTCCCCGTCCCTTTTTGTTCTTGCAGCGGACTACCTCTCTCGCTGCCTCGACGGCTTTATCCGCGACTATCCTCAGATGACATATAGCACCCGTGGCTATGGTCCCCCCGTCTCGCACTTATCTTATGCGGATGACATCATCATCTTCACTCGTGCGGATGATGATGGGCTAATCGAGCTTATGAACCTTCTGGAGCATTATAGCTCGGTTACCGGCCAGCTGATCAGTGTGAGAAGAGCACCTTCACCCTTTCCTCCTCCAGCGCGGACAGGTGGGCTCAGCGAGTCCACGAGATCACTGGCTTTGCGTACGGCGACCTTCCCATTACCTACCTTGGTGCCCCTTTATATAAGGGCAACCTCACGAGAGCGCTCTTTGCGGGCATCAGGCAGAGGATTATCGATAGGATTTCTGGTTGGTCGCATAGACACCTTTCGTTCGGTGGTCGGCTTGCTCTGATCAAGAGCACCCTTAGCTCCCTTCCGCTTCATTTACTTATGGTCCTCGACCCTCCTAGGTCCACCCTTAACGAGATTGACCAGATCATGGCTCGTTATTTCTGGGGTTACGAGGATGGTTCGGGGAAAGGGAGATGTACCCACTGGGTGAGTTGGGACTCTACCTGCCGCCCTCTCCCTGAGGGTGGCCTTGGCATCCGTCGCCTTAGGGATATTGTTACTGCCTTCTCATACAAGTTGTGGTGGCGCTTCAGGGAAGGAAAGTCGCTTTGGGCCCAGTACCTTCGCGGCAAGTACTGCTCTAGACGCGCCAACAACCCTTGTTGGGTAACGGCGGTTACGCATGATAGCAAACAGTGGCGGCGTCTTACTAGGGTTGGTAGACGCGCCCAGGATCACATTTTTTGGGTTTTGGGGGTTGGCGAGGTTAGTTTTTTGGATGAGTGGTGGTTAGGTTATAGGTCGTTGTCTAGAGATAGGCAGGTGTCGCATTCCCCCTACCTGCTTGTGCGCGACCTTTGGACGGACGGGTCGTGGGATAGGGGGAAGCTTGATAGAGAGTTGGGCTCCGAGACGGGTTTCACTGAGCAGTTATTAGATAGGATCCAGCAGATACCCATCTCGGGGGACGGTTCGGATGGTATGAGGTGGAGACTTACATCATCGGGTGTGTTTTCTACTACCTCGGCTTGGGAGCAGATCAGGCTAAGAGATCGGCCGAATCTTCTCTCGGAGCCATCTGGAGCGACCTTTTCACCCCTACCATATCTGTTTTCCTTTGGCGCCTCCTCTTGCGCCGAATACCCGTGGACACTGTGTTACATGCGAAGGGGATCTCCTTCCCCTCCCGATGTGTGTGTTGTTCTGAGAACGGACGTCATGAGACCGAGACCTTTACCCACCTTTTTCTAGAAAGTGAGATTGTGAGGAGTGTGGGAGCATTTTGCTACTTGGACTCATATATCCCTACCCGCCACAGACAGTTTTTTTTAGCTCCTGAGTTTTTTCTCACAGAGCACACACTTTAGACACGTGAGCTTCCTCATTTCTTGTCTGATCCTTTGGTTCACCTGGACGGAAAGGAATAGTGCGAAGCATAGGGATATTACTTTCTTGCTTTCTCACATTGTTTTGCAGGTGGAGAGACACGTTTCGCTCCTCACAGCGTTGGGCAGGCTTTATGCACGTGAATGGACAGGATGCACACCACCGCACCGCTATAGGGTGGCTCCCCCTCCGCCTGTACGGTCCCCTCGGCCCAGAGCTGTTGTTTGGCTTCGACCCCACTCTCCTTGGGTCAAGCTGAACACCGATGGATCTTTCGATCGCCATAGTGGTACTGCCGGAGGAGGCGGCTTGATCCGGGACCACAGTGGAGCTCTTATCGCCGCCTTCCACACATCCCTTCAAGCATCCTCGAGCTACGATGCAGAGATTCAGGCATTACAGATTGGCCTTCAGATTGCTGCCGACCTCTCTAGTCATATTTGGATTGAGCTGGACGCAGCGGCTGTCGTCACCCTCCTGGCCTCGGGTCATCAGAGCTCGTGGCAGATTCAGCACCCACTTATGCGCATTAGAGATCTACTTCGGTCTGTCCATTACAGGATCACACACATCTTCCGTGAGGGGAACAAACCTGCTGATTACCTTGCCAGTCTTGGCGCTACCATACCAGACACGCACACGTATCAGACCTACACTGCTCCACTCCGTCTTCGCACGCTAGTTCAGATGGATCAGCTGGGATATCCATCGTTTCGATTCCAGTAGATTAGGTTTCTGGTTTTGGTTTTCTTAGACCATCCATTTATTCCGGGCACCTGTTAGCCCGATGACAGACCTTGTTCTATTTTCATTTTCTGTTTTCATTTCTGTTTGGATTGTGAGACTATGTTGACACTTTGGGCCCCAGTTTCGGGGTCTTGATCTATGTACAGGTTGGGGAAAAAAAAAACCTAGCAGCATCAGACAACTAACCTAGCAGCAAGAAAGAACTAACATAGCAACAAAAGACAACTAACCTAGCAACAAAACACAACTAACCTAGCTGCTACAGATAACTAACCTAGAAACAAAAGACAACTAACCTAGCAGCAAGAAAAAAATAACCTAGCAACTTAAGACAATTAGCCTAGCAACAAAACTCAACTAACCTAGCAGCTACAATTAACTAACCCAGCAACAACAGACAACTAACCTAGTAACAAAACACAACTAACCTAGTAGCTAAAGATAATTAACCTAGCAACAAAAGACAGCTAACTTAGCAGCAAGAAAGAAATAACCTAGCAACAAAAGACAACTAACCTAGCAACTACAGACAACTAACCTAGCAACATCAGAAAAATAACCTAGCAACTACAGAGAACTAACCTAGCAACTACTAACCTAGCAACTAGAGAGAACTAACCTAGCAACTACAGAGAACTAATATAGTTGGAAGGTTAATTGTCAACGGTCAACGTCGGAGTCAACGCCAAAAGTCAACGGTCAACGTCGGAAGTCAACGGTCAATGCCGGAGTCAACGGTCAATGCCGGAGTCAACGGGTCAAAATAATATTTAAATAATTAAAATAATAAAAAGAAAAGAGTAAATCTTAGCCACACATGATATGTACCAAATCTTGTGGCTAAAAATGAGTCTTACGTCCTCACTTTAAATAAGTGGATGCATTATATATATATATATATATATATATATATATGTATATATTTAGAAAGAGCTAAACCTAAGTGGCTGCTTTCTACGCTTCGTAATCTTATGTGGAAAAATATTTTGCTTTGTGTTTATTGTATTTTTGTCGTGTTTTTCGTGTATTTTCTATGATTTAGTCGAGTATTTTTAGGTTCGTCTTAGAGTTGATCAATTCATTTTATCGTTTTTTGTGTATTTTCACTCTCGTTTTGTGTTTTTGTACTTTGCCATATTTTTCTTGTCTTTTTGGTGTTGAATAAGTCCATTATTGTGAAGTTTGAGAAACCGAACCGTGTGAGCCGACCGAGTCACCCGAGCCATTATCCGAACCACCCGAGTCGTACAAAAGAGAAATCGAGGTCCGAGCCCGCACGCCTGCGCCCCCCCGCTGCGCGGGCGCTGCGCCCACGCCGCAGTTGTTTCCGCGTGCCCGGCAGCATGCCTGCCCGCGACCGCACTCACCCAGCTCGTGCCTGGGCAAATTTTTTAGCCAAATTTCCTTCTTGGGCGAGTAGCTCATTAAATGTGTGTGTTCTAGTGTGTGCTTTGTGTGTAGCTACTTACTTTGTATTTTTGTACACCACCCTTATTTCCCAACTTTTTATCCAAAACTCGATCTTTATGCATTATTTTCTTTCGAGCTTGCGATAGGAGGGTAAGTACCTTGATTAGGGCTTATTACTTCGAGTTTGTGTTTTGGCTTAAATTTTGTGCTGATGCTCGATTCTCGGACTTTGCTTTATTTTTCAGTACTTGTTTATGTTTTTTAGGAATTCAATACGTGTTTATCTTGTATAAAGGTCTCGACTTTGCTCAAAGCGTGATGAATTAGTGAAGAAGACTCGTGTTAAATTACCTAGGATCACTTTGCTCGCATGTTTTCTCTTCGTATATTTTCATTTTCGTCAAGTTATGGAGACTCCGTGCAACCGAACTCAAATCTTTTCTTCCAAAACTCTCATCTTTCCTTAATTGCTTTCAATTTTTAGTGCAAAATTAGCTTAATCAACCCCTCATCAAGCGAGTAGCATGTTTAGGACTTTATTTTTGGTTTTATGAATTGACGACTAGATAGTGAACGAAGATCCGAACAACCTTCCTTCGAGAAGACTACCCGAGTGAGATCATTTGATCGTACTCGGCTAAAAACTACAAACACTTTGTAATGTGGCTCGGATAAAAACTACTAACTTTTCATATCAAATAACTTTGGTTTGGGTTGCCATACATACACATATTTAATATATTTAAATTATTTTATGTAATCTATTTATTATCTTGTTTCTACAATTTTCATAATATCATACTTTCCAGATTTTGTGTTTTATCCATATTATTCTCTTATGTGAATTAAAAATATAATAAATAAAAATAATGATGTATATAAATGAATTTTCAAAATTTAAAATAACATTGATAATTCACTTAGTTCTTTATTATAAAATTTTATATATTGTTCCTTAATTATCTTTTTCAACTCCAACAAAGTATGTAAATATTTTTCCCTTTCAATTTTTATTATATATTTAATTATTTTATCAAACACTCGTGTAGTACACGGGTATTATCAAGGCCGTCTCCAGAAATTTGGAGGCCCCAGACAAGATTTTCCTTTTAGAATTTTCCAATTTGAACTCATGTAGTAATTAGGGCTAATTGAAGATAGAATCATAGAAAAAAAACCTAATTAAACAAGACTATTAAATAAATAAATAAATAATTGAAAAAAAATAATTTTCTTATTTTTCTAGACCTTGGAATTGATAAATTACCTCTGAGTTACAAAGATTTTTAATAAGTTACACTCAAGCAATCACGAGGACAATAAGTAGAAGAAAATAAAAAACATATTACTGCAAAGAATATTTATTCTAACACAACTTGTTCTGACCGAACATCATAAGAAAACAAATGAAATATTTAGGACATCAAATTCTACACAAAGTACATATTTTTCCATTGACCCATTCATTAATTACCCCTTAATTTGTGTAATGGGCCAAACCCATATTTAGTTATCAGTCATTTCATTTGTGTAAACTGGTCAAACCCAACACAAGTACATAATATCTATATCTATATCTATCTATCTCTATACTACTATAAAAGGATGAGTGTATTTGTAAAAATAATGAACTACCTAAAATACCCTTAATTTGACATATTTTTAATGTCAAATTAGTAATACACTAATATCCATCTCATCTTATATTTTTAATTGATTAATAACTTATTTACCTAAAAACCTTCATTTGACATATTTTTAATGTCAAATGAATTAAATACATATAAACAAACAAAACATTCCACATCTCTTAAAAATCAACCATAATACTTCACACCACACCATTATTCCTCAAGAATTTGCTTTCTTCCAGAAATTTGTGATTTCTTCCATAGATCCAAAAAATAAACCCAACATTAATCCAAACAACAAAGCTTTGAAATGATATAAAATTGTTGTTTTGAAAAAAAAATCTTTATATTTCATATAATTTTAATGATAAAATCGTAATCCTATTTAATGGTATTAATCTATAAAAGTTCTTTAAAGAAAAAATGATGCAACAAAAACAACATAATAAATACTTATTAAGAAACCAAATATTTTCAACTATTCATCTACATATCTTTTAACAAAACGATATATCTTGGTAGAACATGCAACTTAGTTAAGTGGTAGTGGAAGAATTCATTTAACTACTTTATTATTTAAGAAAAATAAAATCTTGTATTTAGAATTAGAAAGCACCTTAGTTTTAGTGGATTGATTTTTTTAACACAAAAATCGTCATTTATTTGTCTGTTATTTTGTATTTTCAAAATTCTGTCGCAAAGCCAATAAAGTTAATGAATCTTCACCTGATCATTGAGTGATTAATATCAAATTGCCTAATATTTTAATTATTAACACTTAAAATATTTGAAGTTTTCATCCAATTATTAACAAAAATATATCATGCAACTTTAATTATTATTATTATTTCATTAGAGCAATTGATTTTCTAGAAGGGTGCTCTATAAAGATGATAATTAAAATTTTTGTATATTAAATATATTATATATTAATATTATTTTAAGATTCTTAAATGCTTTTATAATTTTCTCAACATAATTTGAGAATTTATTTAACCGTAAGTATCCTATCAAATAAGATACTGTTTCAACAATATTTATTTAATTTTATAATGATAACTCTAAGTAAAAATATTAAAATCGATATTTCATGTCCTCATAACGACACAAACTATAAAGATCTTTTTTTTTCATTCAAAATAACTTATAAAAAAAGAATAAATTGTGTAATAGTATGAGAGATTAATTGTTGAACGCTTGTTTTGCAGCCTAAACTTCTAATCTACTCAATTACTTTGCTTAAAATAAGATTAGAACAATTTTGCGAAATTGTATAATACTAAAACCCAATTTATTTATTTTATATCAAATGGGCCGGCATACGTTGAAAATTATCTATAAATTCATTAAAAATATCTAGAGAATCATGATATGCCAACATACGTTGAAAATTAATTAATGTTTAACAATAAATTATATCGATATTACCATTACACATCTATTTATTAATTTGTATTATTCTAATAAAGATATTTTTATCAAAAAAAATGTACGGAATAAATTTGTTTATATATATTTGAGTATAATATTAATGAAAAAATTGTAATTATATATAATATAATACAAGATTTAATAAGACATATGACCCAAAAATTTATATAACTAATTTTATGCAATTTTTTTAATAAATCTAAAAGTTATATATATATATATATTAAAACATATAAAAGAATTATAAAGTAAAAAATAATAAATATGATAAATAATATTAAAAATATAATTAAGTTATAAGACTTACTATAAATATGAAAAATGTAATAAATAAAATGTTATAGTTAATAAAAATAAAGATAAAAATTTTAAAACTTGTACTTATAGATGTAAAAGAGCTGAGTTATTAAATGCTTGTTAATTTTATGTTCTTGTTAATTCTAGGTGTAAGTTTTAAGTGATAGACAATAGTTATTTGTACTTTTATCCATTATTATCTTCAAATTAATTAAAAATATTTAGGTAATCGTGATGTGCCTATATACCTTGAAAATTGATTATTTTTTACCAAGAAGTTAAATCGATATATTACCATTTCTCATCAATCTATTAATATGTATTATTATAATAAGTAAATTTTTATTAAAAATTTATCGGAGTAATTTTTTTATATTTGAGTATAATATTAAGGAGAAAATTTTAATTATATATAATATAATATAAAAATGTACAACTATAATTATATATATATATATAAAACAATATAAAATAAGAAAGTATTAAATCTAATAAATAATATTAAAAATATAATTAAGTTGTAACACCTTCTACTAAGTATGAAACAAAAAGTAATTACTAAAATTGTTATAAATAACAAAAATAAATATATAACTTTTAAAAATTGTACTTATCGATGTAAATGAGTTGAATTGTTAAACGTTTGTTAATTTATTGTGCTTGTTAATTCTAGGTGTAAGTTTCATGTTATTGACAATAGTTTTTTGTACTTTATCCATGTAGTTCAGAGATTTTTTTTTCTAAAATAAAAAACAAATAAACCAACTGTAATGCAATAGGGAGAAGAAAAAGTGGATTTAAATTTTTTTAGAAAAGTATGAATACCAATATCAAGAAACAAAAATCTTTTATAATTACTACTTTTTGTTGCTAACATTTAAATATATGTTATCTACAAGAAATTGGTTCTCATAAATAATGATTCCATATTATCATAATATAAAAAATAAACTTCAATAATGATTTCATAATAATAAAGTTCACAGTAACTAAGAGTATTATTGTATTATAGAATTCAAATTCTTCCCATCTGAAATAATTTAACAAAAATTATATATAATATTGTGTGCAATTAATTATTTTGAAATTATTTATAATGATACAAAATATAACACATTCGACATAATTATCATATAATTTATGATTATAGTAATTTATTTTTTTTTAAAAAAAAAGATATATCTAGGTTGAAAATTCTTTAATTATTTTATTACTATTATATTAACTAAACAAGGGGAAAGAATGATGTTCTGCATAATAAAACGGTAAGACTACACAATGATAAAGCTTATAGCTCACATTCCTTCCAAAAGTTAAAAAAAAAAAAAATATGATAAAATTAATAATTGTCCTATATCAATTGTTGTTGGCGAATGATAAATGTAAAACATCCTTAAGATGCACATCTATAAAAAAAATATATTTATTTTTTGTATCAGAAATCGCTATGTCAGTTTTAATTTTTTTAGTTAAAATTTTTATACTTTTTACTATTAATGTTTTTAATTTTGAAATGCTTAATATTTTTTTCTATTTGTTGCCCTTTTATATGTAAAATATCACATCGTTTCTTTTCAATGACGTTTGATTTTGCTAATTTATTGTAAATTAAATAAAAATAATATAATATATATATATATATATATATATATATATATATATATCACTACCAATTTAAAATAATAAATGGACCTAAAAGTATCTTATAAAATAAATTATAGATCCATGTTAACTCAATTTTATTAATTATTAAATAAGATTAGATAAACTTGTAGTATATTTTTCTTACATAGATTTGAAATATTCATACTAAGAAAAAAGTGCAAATAAATGTAAACGTACAACGATTACCAACATTAATTATGTGAATTAAAAGAAAAAATAAATGAGTTGTATGTTAAACTGTAGCAGTTGTAAAATATATTTTTTGTGAATATGATAATGAGTTGGTTACTTAATATTTTATCAAACAATGAAAAAAAAATTCAAACTTTTTAATCTTACAAACAATATAAAAGTACATTTTTATCAAATATATTATTACACGTAAAAAATAAAAAGCAATGCATATAAATGTGCTCTAATTTTTTCAATAAATAAAATATTATTTGTGAATAAAATAAAAAACAAATAAAGCAATTATAATGCAATAGAAAAAAGAAAAAGTCCGAATTTTTTTAGAAAAGTATGAATTACTACTTTTAAAATTACTACTTTCAAGAAACAAAAAATCTTTTAAAATTACTACTTTTTTGTTGCTAACATTTAAATATATGTTATCTATAAGAAATTGATTCTCATAAATAATGATTCCATATTATCATAATATAGAAGAAAACTTCAATATGATATCATAATAATAAAGTTCACAGTGACTAAGAGTATTATAGTATTATAGAATTCAAATTTTTCTCATCTGAAATATTTTGACAAATGATATGTTTCTCAATATTGTCTCAATATCAATTCTGTTTTATTATTATTGAAGAATCAAGAAATAATATTTGTCTTGAATTTTCGAAGCATTATGTATGGTGCAAAAAGTTGGACAATAAATGCATTAACTAAGTTAGACACATAAATATTGCAAATCCTAACGAATGAGAAAGATATTATGATAAACAACTCTAAAATCATTGCAACAACCAAATTGTTCAATGATTTGCATATAATAGGTTATATGTAGTACGTCTATCTTCCAAATAAATAACACTGAAAAGGAAATGTCTGATTCTGATCAAATTATTTTTGAATGTTTGAATAAGTTATCAATTTTTTATAGGAATATTTACAATCTTAATTGAGTATTGTGCTCGACCATAAGCACAATTACTTTAGAGTACATACTTTCATATAATATATGATGATTTCAAAAATTAATTTAGGTCTCCGGAAAAGTACATGATTTTGAAAAGTCAACTTTTGTTTTGAGATAAAATTCGTCCCTACCTCATAGGGTAGGTACCAATTTGTCTACATGGAGAGAGAGAGAGAGAGAGAGAGAGTAATGTAGCAGTTTATACAATGACTAAAAAAATATCAAGAATTTTAATGACAGTTGGTTATTTCACAGAGATATTTATGAAAAATTACTAGAAATACCTATAATAATCATACAATCATGAAGTTTGACTATATGTTTAGCTAAAATATTTCTAAGTGTTGAATAAAACAGACGTTTTGCTAAATTAATTAAGATAAATTTTGTAATGCTATTGATGTGTTAAGCTCCAACGAGAGTATGAATGTTTCTTATGAGAATGTCAAAACTAAAATAAAAGAAAATCACTCTTGAATCTATCATAAATAAATAAAAGAACTCATGCAACTATAATATACATTAGATCATTCTTTAGTTATTTAGTTTTTTTTTTTTTAACTAGAAACTCATTTTTCATATTTTTTTGTTGGGATTGTAATATGTTATATAAATCTTTTTATGTCAGGACATCATTATGTTATTTTAAAATAAAAAAATACATTAGGAGTTTACTTGTTCTACATTTTATTTTGTTCATTATGTTATTTTAAAATAAAAAAATACATTAGGAGTTTACTTGTTCTACATTTTATTTTGTTCTTGCAATGCAATCACATATTTAATAATTCATCTTACTAAATTAATCGGAAAAAATCATTCTCCACCACGTGCATCGCACGTGCACTTTACTAGTTTAAATAAAAAAAATAGGGCCCCAAATATATGGAGGCCCTAGGCATGGGCCTAGGTTGCCTCCCCAAAGAGTCGGCCCTGGATATTATATATATATATACACACGCGCGCGCACACACACATTATGTCCTTATTAAGTTATTTAGTGTTTTATTTTTCATTAGAAACTCATTTCTCATATCTTTTTGTTGGGTTTATAATATGTTATTTGATTCATTTTATATTAGGAAACCATTATATTATTTTTGGAAAAAAAAACACGTTAAGAGTTCATTTTGTTTCCTGCAATGATATGTTTAGTATATTAATTAATTTATGATACTAAATTTAATCAACAAAAAACATTCACCACCAAATGCATAGCACGCACGCATACTGAAGTCGGCCAGAGTAATTGTTCGTTGATTCCAGCCAGTTCGGTTCAACTAGGATTTAATGTCATATTTGCAAAATATTTTGGCAACTTTCTTTTCCCAGTTATTCAGCATAATTATAATTTTATTCCCATTATTGCGCTTAGTTTAATTATTTCTTTGGTAGCAGTACATCTATCTGCAGCTCAGTTCCATGATTGCTGCCCTTGCAGTATAGCTGCAATAGGGCTCCTAACAGTGTACTTAGAATAAGACCATATTAGAAAACCTTGAACAAATGACTTGTTGGGTGCGGTTGCGAGCCGTTCAAACGTAACCTGATACTGCCTTGTCTGGTTCAACCTTGTGAAATGGAGCGTTTCGGGCTCGACAACAACTTTGATGCCAACTGGGCGGCCAACAACCACTCTGTAAGTTGATTTAGGGAAGCCGACATTTGTTACCTTCCTAGTATAGTTTTGAGAAACCGGCTCACCACCCGTGAAATTAAGGACAAAGGACGGATAGTTTAGCTGGGCTTCAGGTATGCTTCTCACCCTCGAGCAATCCACCTTGTTGTGCTTCCAAAACATACGGACTTGTGCGTTTGTGTAGTTCAAACCGCACAAGTAAGGGATGTAATCTTTGGATTTGATGTCGTACACGAGCCCTGGATCATTTGCCGCCTGTGGGTTCACTTGGCCTGAACCAGTTGCAAAGATGTCGGCTTCGTAAGAATTTGCGTCCTCGATGGGCTTCCCTGCACGATTCAGAACGTCCGCTGTGGTTATGATGGCCGACTTGATTGCTGCGGGTGACCAATCAGGATGTGTGCTCTTGAGCAGCGCTGCCACTCCACTGAGGTGTGGGCATGCCTGAGAGGTACCAGAAATCATATTGAATGTGGATTTCACATTTGTTTTGTTTTCGCGTGAGATCGGCCACGCTGCCAGGATATTTACACCTGGGCCTAAAATATCCGGCTTCAAAATCCCAAGACTTGCAGTGTTGGGTCCTCTGGAAGAAAAGGCAGCAACCATTGGTGCACCATCCTCTCCAAACACTGTTCCCTGGAAAAATATCTTGGCCTTGGGTTCCGCCGTTAAGTTTATATATTTTTTAACTTCGAGACCATCCGCATAACCGATGTTTGCAGATGGGAGTGAGTTAGCTACCGTGAATGTAGTATTCTCAAGCTTCTTCACATTAACCAGGATCATGGCAGCACCGCCACTTCTTTTAACCGCATATGAAGCTTTAGTGTCATCACCTTTATAGTCACACACGACTATCTTTCCTGTGACCTTGCTTCTATTCAATGAATCTCTAGTGCAGTCTAGGACATAAACAAGCGGCAGAAAATCCTGCGCGAAACCCTTTGGCTGGTAAGCCGCCTGGCCTTTGAAGAACTGGCTCGGTCTGTTTCGCAACACCACAGTTGCCCTCAACTGCCTGTCCATAGTACTCGCGCCAACAGTGAGAGCCCAGGGTACCCCATTCACTACACTATAGTAGTCAGGGCCATTGTTTCCCGCCGAGACGCTGACAACGATACCATGCTCCATCGCTCTAAAAGAAGTTATCGCCATTAGGTCGTCGTAGAATTCAAGTGGTTGTTGAGGGCCAAGAGAAATGGAGAGCACGTCCACTCCTTCCTCAACAGCAGCGTCCATGGCAGCAATAATGCCGGTGCCCGAGCAACCGTGTGTGTCACACACTTTGTATATGGCCAGGTGGGCATGTGGAGCAGTGCCGGCGGCTGTGCCGGCCGCGTTGCCGAAAAAGTTTGCGCCCTCCACAAAGTTGCCGGCTGCCGTGCTGGCGGTGTGAGTGCCGTGGCCATGCTCGTCAAGTGGGCTGCGGGCTTCATTTTTGTCTAGTACACGCAAATCACGTGCGCCAATGATCTTATTGTTGCAGCTGTAGGGGCACTGGAACTCGCACTTTCCCCTCCAATTGGGAGGTGGGGGCAGCATTCCATTATCGTCGAACGAGGGGTGGTCAGGCTTTATCCCGGTGTCGATCATTCCAATGATGATTCCTTTGCCATAACCGACCCGATCCCACAGGCCCGTGTTTGGGATACTCAGGCCAAGGAATTCAGGGGAATAAGTGGTGTGGAGGGATAGGTTTCTGTCCGGCCACGCAGATATGAAGCCGTCCATCTCTTTAATTGCTTCGACCTCGTTTTGAGACAGCCTGGCGGCAAAGCCCGTGAGGACGTGGCGATAGGAGTAAATGATACGCGGTCGTGGGGCCTCCGAGCTCAATGTGTCTGCCACAGGGAGGAATGATTCGTAGTAGGTCGGTAAGTCTTTGAGTAGATCGGCATTGGGCTCTTCGACATGAATGATATAGGTTTGCAAACTGCTTTCAGATGATGCCCGTGCACTAATGCACAACATGACACAAACTATTGTAGTTAGAAATATGGAAGCCATTTCTATGATTTAAGAGAAAGTCCCTCTCTCTCCCCTCCCCTCTCCTATCTCTCTCTCTCTTCCCTCTCTTTCTTTCTCTCCGACTATGGAATCAAGATTGGTTGATACACGGATATGTATTTTCTTTCTCTCTATGATTTTTTTTTTTTTTTTATTGATATGTATTGTTTTGTGTTTACCGTGTATGTTTTCATTTACTATTTATCGAAATTATTTTTTATTTCCCCTTGTGACGAGTGATCAGTACTCTCCCTGACAGTCAACACTCAGTACTCTCCCTATATAACAGTTAACTAAATTATCCTTTGTGGAAAACCAACGATTCTGAATATGATTGTTTGTTGACTCTAAGTCCACCAAATACGTCTATGTAGGTCTGTTTGCTTCATTTCCTTACTTTTCAAAGTGTGCCCCTATTCACTTTCAAGCCTTTTAAAATTGTTGATTATAATATAGATTGTGTAATTCATAGCTAAACAAAATGGTGCTAGCTGTGTAATTCACTCTTTTTTAACAAACATTTATATTTATATTGGGAAATATTGTACTTTTTTTTACTGTTTTTAAAAAATATGTTATTTTCACATGAAAGTATGTATATATATTAAAAATATATGATTATAAGTCTCTCTAAGTGCTATTTGTGAGTTTTCGCTCATCAGGATCTTGTCAAAAAATGTTTTTACGAGATGTGTACACACCGAGGGCTTTTTTTACGATTTTGTATAATAGTAGATTATATTAGCTTAATTTATAATATAAATGTATATGATAGAATTGTTGTTAATAATTAAATTTTAGACTTAACAATCATTAGTTTAAAGTATTAGATGTAATTTTTTTTTGAATTAATAATCTATACGTAAATTAAATACAATTTGTAATAATAAATCTCTCTCTCTCTCTCTATATATATATATATGTATAAATAATTTGCTGGCAAAGCAATAAATAAAATTTAATTAATAAACCGTACATAGGTTTCTCCCCTAAAAACGTTACAAGTCAATTTTATTATTTTGTAGAAAGTGATTTAATTATGTAGTAAATATCATAATATTAGGTAAAAATTGTAACAATTATGTTTAAGAAAGTGATTTAATGGATTTTTTGTTATTCTGATAAATAGTAAGCAATATCATGACCATTGATAAGTTGGATCCAATAGTCCATGATCATTCTTATTTCTTTCACTATCTACCATTCTCATATGATCTCTTATATATATATATATATAGTTGCTAATAGAACAATAAATAAAACTTAATATTGCTACTAATATTATGATATTTACTACATAATTAAATAACTTTCTACAAAATGATAAAATTGACCTATAAATTGTATTTTTTTTTTGCATGAAACATATATAAGATTAATATATATGGTATATAAGATTTATATTGTCTATTTCTTTTTTTTCCTTTGATTGTACTGTAATAATTATTATTAAAATGCTCAAGTTATATACAAAATTATATTATCCACTATATTCATACATTAAATTTTTGTTCATCAAATATTTCTAATAGAAGATTTGATTTAATAAATTTTTAATTATCTTTCAATACTTTAGTTTGCATATTTTTTTAACAAAATAGACTTTTTATTTAGAATTTACAAAGTATATCATTTTCATTTTGAAAAATGGAGATCATAGTAATAAGGATAGGAGATTCTCTTTTGCAAATGTTCAACCATTTTGAGATTAATAGTCAACATATTCGAGAGCCTATGAATTATTCGTATCAACAGTCAACATTGTTGATGCTTATTAATAAATTATTAATAAATAAAGTTATGAAAGATATAAAATTAGAGTTGACGCTTATTAATAAATAAAGTTATTAGAGCTGATGATTATTAATAAATTATTAATAAATAAAGTTGTGAAAGATCTTAAATTTATAAATTTGATAGTGATAACAAAAGGCGTCCCAAGAACAAATCTTATATAATGAATAAATATTTATATTTATATTTTGCATGGACTATCCTCCACAAGGGTCAATCCTACGAGAAGTGTGAATCAAATCGTGAATTTTCTGTATTAATTGAAATTATAAAAAACGATAAAAGAGGGGCATTGGATTATAAAATTTAATCTAACAAAGAATAAGAAAATAATAAAATAAAATAAAATGAATATACAGAGAAAAATCTAGTTTGCGGTTCCGTGTACGCTCTCGCTCAAATAATCTAACTAATTGTGACGTCAAGTTTCACTATCTTCCAAAATTAATAGCCCTAAATGACAACACACTCTGCTACCTGAATTTTTCCTTACAATATATTTAGCCAAAACACGCTCTTCAGTTAAACCTGGAGTGGAGGTATTTATAGAAGAAAATAGAGGCAAGTTCAAAGGTTGGGGAGAATTAGCCGTTGGATTAAAGGAGAATCGAACGGTTGAGGTGAAGCAGAGCAGTTAACGCGCGCGTCGTACGAGGATGCACGGTTTACGGGGCAATGATGACAATCTAACAGATCAAGAGACAGATGTGACAAGTGACAGATGTGGATTTTGAATTTCAAAATGGTGGCCGAAGAGAGAAGTGGTCGAAAAACATAAAGGAACGTGATGAATAGACGATAAACAGTGAACGAGACGATGACTGATGGATGGACGAAAAATCTACTCTTAGATCGAGTCATTCAGACTCGACCAGAGTGGGGGGGGAAGGGGAGGAGGGGACTAGATGATATAGGATATTATACCTCAAGGAATAAACCGATTCAGTGAGCCGATTGAATACACCGAACAAGCCGCCCTGGTCGAACATAATCCGAGTAGGGTGTTCGTGGTCGAATGTAACAAGAGCAAGAACCTCTGGATTAAGAGACAACTTGAAAGGTGATTCCAGTACCTGGAAAGCAGGTCGATCCCGGACCCGTGAAGGGTGTGGTCGAGGATCGATCTATGACACAAATGGTCATCCAATTGACCATTTCCCAGACTCAGAACAATCAGCGAATTGACCTGGATCTGGTTGAGCATTGGAGCACCTTCGAGAAGTGTACACACCAAGGGTTTTTTTTAAGATCTTTTATAATAGGAGATTATATTAGCTTAATTTTATAATATAAATTTATATGATGAATTATTGTGAATTATTAAATTTTAAACTTAACAATCATTAGTTTAAAATATTAGATATAAAATTTTTTGAACTAATAATCTATAAATATATTAAATACAATTTGTAATAATAAATGTTACTAAAAATTAACTAATAACTTTGGTGTAGATCAATTAACGTACAGTTAATGTTAAATATGAATAACACTAAAAATATAAATAAACAACCATTTATATAAATTATTCAATCACCTCTTCACAAAAACATCATATTTTGAGATTTTTTCATAATTTAATTTCTATAATAAAAAAGATAAATAAAATTATGTTCATCAAATATTTCAAATAGAAGATTTGATTGAGTAAATTTGTATTTGCCTTTCAAAATTTTAGTTTTAGCTCAAAAAGAGACTTACTGAAATACAGGCATATGCAACTTGCAAAATGGAGATTACAACATGAAAAATTCTATTTCCAAAACGTTTAAATGGAGATCATAGTAATAATGATAGGAGATTCTCTTTTGCAAATAAATGTTGAACCATTTTGGGATTTCAACATCTTCCAGNTATCAATAGAGTATGCTTATTAATAAATTATTATTAAATAAAGTTTTGAAAGATTGAAACCAGAGTTAATGCTTATTAATAAATTATTATTAAATAAAGTTGTGAAAGATCTGAAATTAGAGTTGATGCTTATTAGTAAATTGATTATTAAAGTTGTGAAAGATCTTTAATTAAACTTGACAGTGAAAAAAAGCGTCCCAAGAACAATTTTTTTTATAATGAATAAATGTTTATATTTATATTTTTCATGGACTAACCTCCACTAGTAGTAGGGACAAGTAAGGGTAAATCTCACGAAAAATGTGAATCACATCGTAAATTTACTAATTAAAATTATAAAAAGCGATAAAAGATGGTAGATTGGATTATAAATTCTAATCTAACTAATAATAAGAAAATAATAAAATCCCATCAAATATAATCAAATTGAATATACAAGAAAAAATCTAGTTCGCAATTTCGTCTATGCTCTCGTTCGACTAATCTAACTAATTGCGACGTCAAGTTTCACTATCTTCCGAAATTACTAGCCATAGATAACAACAAGCTCTGCTACCCGAATTTTTCCTTAGCCAAAACACGCTCTTCAGTTAAACCTAACTACTGAACAGTCTAGAACATGCTCTCTAGATTTAATTCAGTAGTGGCTCTAAAATCTAAGAAAAAAGAATAGTCCAAGTAATAGATATGCTCGACCTACTTTATTATGTTAAATTATTCTCGAAAGTTTTCGGCAATCGATTGCTACTGAAGAATCAAACTAAACAACAATTAGGTATTACAAGTCTAATTCTAGCGCTAGACATGAAAAACTCTATCTATGTGATCAATATAAATAAAGTCAAACACATCATGGTTGATCAAAGAAAAATAACACAAGAAATCCCTAATAAATAGCAAAATAATCAACCACCGTACAAAAGTAGCACATTAATCTAGTCTGAGAGAGTAGCTCGGCTAAGGCCAGGCTGGAAGGACTCCTGGGGGGTACGAAGATAAGACGCTTAGCCAAGTAGCTCGGACATGGGTTTAAGGTGCCGAGTTAATAGAACAGACATGACCTGGAGGTGTCGACCTTAACGAGCCCAACAAAGTAACCGACTTCGAAATATCAAGGTCGGGATGTCAGAGGGAACGATAGACCTAAAGACGAGGTCGGCCTAGATCTAAAGACAAGTCAGGTACGCCCTCAAAAAGGTCACAGCAGAGAGGTCAGGAGGTCGGATTTACGACCTAAGGATCCATTGGCTAAAACAGTAAAAATAGGAAGAATCCAAGTGAGAAGGTAAGTTGTTTATTGTGTTTTTGTGCTTATTTTCTCTTTGTCTTTTTTTTTTTTGTTTCATCAAGTCGAGGTGACTCTGGATAACCAAAATTCTCATCTTTCTCTCTCAAAGCTTGCCTCTTTAATTCAATGCTCTCGAATCTTAGTGCAATTAGCCTTAATTCAACCTCAACCATCATGATTAGTATGTTTAGGGTTTTATTTGCTATTTTTGTGCCTTTGCACAACTAGTTAGTAAGCGAAGCTCCGAACCGTCTTCCTTGAGAGACGACCCGAGTTCGGATAACTCGGTTATCAACCTATACCTCTAGAAAACAACTCAACAAATGGCGCCGTTGCCGGCGAAGTCAAGTAGAACACCTAGTTTGCTATTTAGTTGTCCCTTGTTTATGTGTTTCTCTTGTTTTTTGTTCTATTTGATTAATTTATGTGTTTCTCTTGCTTTCTCTTACTTTTGGTAGATAGTTTGTATTTATTTCTTGTGTTCTGTTCTTGTTTCCCGTTGGTGCGTTCATGGGTATAGTGTATTGTTTGTGTTTATGCGCGGTAGACGAGGACGTGAAACCCGAGAGAAGACACAACCAATCGATCTATACATTGAGCTTAACATAGACGGGCCACGAATCGAGCCGAAAACAATGGCGAATCAAGAGGAGCAACTACCACCGCCACCTCCGAACATGAGGTATATTGCTCGGCCTATCATTGGTCACAACACCTCATGCCTCGTTCTCAGAGAGGCGTCCCGGAATTACGATCTCAACATGACTCATCTAAATCAACTCCCTTCATTTTATGGTCTCCGCAAGAGGATATCCTTAATTTCATCCGAGAATTCCATTCTACGGCCAATACCTTTCCTCTACAAGGTCTTACCGAGAACTAAATTCGAATGCGTTGTTTCCCATACACATTGAAGTATCGAGCTAAGACATGATTCATGCCGCTACTCCCGAACTCGCTTACCAGTTGGGAAGCCGTCTACGAGAAATTCATGGGGAAGCATTACTCTCATCCAAAGACGACAGATCTTCATTCTCAAATGGCGTGTTTTAGTCAAAATCTCCACCTTCCGCGAAGCGTGGGAACGATTCAAAGGATAACAACTCCAATGTCCACATCATCACTTTTATCTCGAGGTCTTGAACAATTCTTCTTTGACAGGCTTCATCAAACGCTTCAATACATGGTGGATCACGAGGCTGCAAGAGATATAGGGAGCCACACGGAGGAGAAGATCTATGACTTGTATGAGATTTTGAGCGAAAATTCCCAAACGAATAGTGTCCGGAAGCGAATTCCCGTGAACGAAACCGCTCCTACATCTGGCTCATCGACAAATGATGTAGTTTTGGCCAAGTTGGCCTCGTTGGAGGAAGAACTCAAGTACCTTCGCTTATGGGATGCAAAGTCGACTCAAGTAGCGATGGCAGAGGTATGTGCAAGTTGTGGAGATAGGGGGCACGGAGCCCACGAGTGTCCGAGGTATATGTAGCCGACTTATGACCCGAATCTTAAAAGGGTCCCTTTTTATGTGAATGTTGTGCAAGGGTATGCTCCCTAGGTCCAAAAAGATCCCTATTCGAACACTTATAACCCCGAGTGGAGGAAACACCCGAACTTTTCTTGGAGGGACCCAAAGGTGAACTATGCGCCACAACCGGCACCACCTCAAGCTTATGCCCTGCCTCAAGCCTTTGCACCTTCTCAAAACAGAGCGTTTCAACCGAGGCCCGAGTTCCAAGGCTACCAACTAAGGCTGGAATTCAAAGAATATCAACAAGGGCATGGAGATTTCGTCCAAAGGCAACCAATCTCAAAAAATGTGAGTTTCGCTCATCAGGATCTTGTCAAAAAATGTTTTTACGAGAAGTGTACACACCAAGGGGTTTTTTTTATGATTTTTTATAATAGAAGATTATATTTTATCTTAATTTATAATATAAATTTATATGATGAATTCTTGTGCATTATTAAATTTTAAACTTAACCAATCATTAGTTTAAAATATTATATGTAAAATTTTTTGAATTACTAATCTATAAATATATTAAATACAATTTTTTATAATAAATCTATATATGTAATTTGCTGGCAGAGCAATAAATAAAACTTAATTAATAAAACCTACATAGGTTTCTCCCCTGAAAATGTTACAAGTCAATTTTATTATTTTTTTGGAAAGTAATTTAATTATGTAGTAAATATCTTAATATTATGTAAAAATTGTACAGTTATGTTTAAGAAAGTGATTTAATGGGTTTTTTGTTATTCTGATAAATAGTAAGTACTATTATATTTTGGTGTAACTGTTACAATACTGCTACTACATATCTCTCTTTTTTGTTGTAAAATCTCTCTCTCTCTCTCTCTCTCTCTATCTATATATATATAAGTGATTATATAAGAAAGAGGAATAGTGAAAGAAATAAGAATGATCTTACACCATTAGATTCATAATATCAGTGGTCAAGATACAGTCAAAATTGAATAAAATGGTTAAAATCACGGTGGCAAAAATGTAATTAAATAGAATCTTGTGATCAAATATATACCATTATGGGCAAATCTGTAATTTTTTCACCCACCCACTTGGTGGGTCCCACCACAAACAAAACCATCCATTATCTCTCATCTGCACCCACACCAACAACACTCACAACGTCGGCAGGAGCACACAGTCACTTTCTTCATCTGGCCGCCAGCCGCCGTAAAATCATCATCTGCCGCCGTCCTCCCATAACCCCGCCGCCAGTCGTATTTCAACCCCGCCGGCGGATGTCCACCATCCCACCATCGTCGTCCACCAATCTCGCACTCTCCTCCGTACTCAGCCACAGCTCCGTCGTCCACCAAATCAACCGTGGTGTCCATCTCCTCCGTCTCGTCACCTATCACTCGCCATCTCCACTGATTTTCTGCTGAAATGGCCTGTGAATCGGGGCCTTCTTTCTGCGATTCAACATTTGACGTGGCCTATGCGTGTAATCGGGGCTCACAGAGGTCATCACGTTGACGTCGAGGCGGCTCTCAGACGACGGCGACGACGACGGCGACCTGTGCGTCAGAGAATGTCGGAAAATATAGATTATTTGTAGGGCTCTCAGACGATGGCGACGGTTGTCTAGGAGGGGTCTCCGGCGGCAACACTGTTGTGGAGATGCTTCGGTGGCAACGACAGCCTGTGCGGCGGTGACGGTGGCTGGAAACCGACGCTGGAAGTGTCTGTGTTTTTTTAGTGGTTGAGGGACTTATTTTGGAGAACTTGATAAGGCTTGAGGACTTATATGCAAATTTAAAAAGTTAAATATATTTCAAATAAGTACATGGGTAAAATTTGCAATTTTTGAATATGTTAATAAGTGCATCATATTGATGAATAAATTGCACATTATGGGGTGTACATATTTCCATTAAAATACTATTATATTTTTATATGAAATTATTAAAATATTAATAACTACACAACACTAATAAATAAATTGCACAATAGTGTGTGTAAACATGCACTTTAAAAATTCATGTGAAGCTTAAACATATGTTTATATATTTTGATCAATATAGTGCAATCCGACAATCACTAATGTGCAATCATTCTATTATAAACGTGCACTCGAATTGCAGTTCTTTTTTAATTATTTATTCTAATCCAAACTAAGTCCAAAATAATTGGTTTATTTGATTGATTAACCAATTTAATATAACATTTGTGCAGCCTATCGAGCATGTATTTTTTTTTACGTGCATTTCTGTATTAGGAAGCTTTAAATGATGTGTAATTTAATTGACATTAATATGCATTAATAAAATTATTTATATAATAAAATTATATATAGTATTTGTAAATTTTATTTAATATTCTCTATTATTTTCATTGATAATTAATATACATATAATTTAGTCAGTTATATTATTTATTTATTTATTTATTTTCTGTAATATTATGATGCGCATTTTCAAACTATTGTGCATTTTATTGTTCGATCGATTCTGTTATTTAGTTTTTTAAATAAACCCTAAATGGAACCGAATTAACCTAGATTTTAATATTTGTGGTAACTTGTACTGTTATGCTGATGTGCATCATGGAAAATAAATTAATGTGCATTCCGCCAAAAAACTATGGTCCATTTTGATAATGCATATCGTTTTCACAAATGCACTATTTTGGGATAAAGTACAATACCACATGCAGTAAAGTGAAACTTGTATAACAATATGGTGCAGGTTGTATAAGGATAATTTTAATGTGCAAATCCAAACGCGATGAGGTGCTTTGCAAAGAACATAATTGTGAACTATCAACTTATTTTTTATTGATTTAAAAATTTAACCTATGAACTAAATTGCAATATAATTCAAATTTCTTAATTTACAATAAAGTCCCTTGATTATATCTAATTTACAAAAAAAGTCCTATCCCTACAATTTCCAAATCCCTAATTCATGTGCAATTTGTTTCCATTCTCTGGCCTAGGCTGACGGCGCCGTCGTCGGGACGGTGGATACGGCTGCGGGAGGGGCGGCGACGGCGACGTGGAGGACGGAGATAGCCGCCTCGCCGGACATGAGATCTGGATGGCGGCGGCAGCGAGAGTGAGCAGCTTCGAAATTTGACGTGGCGGCTGAGAAGGAAGATGACGATAGCAACGACGAGATTTGGACGGCGGCCATGAGTGGTGCCGACAAGGAGTGGTCACCCCACCATGTCAGACGACGAGATGGTCGTCGAGCTCCTGGTGAGACTTCACCACGCGACGCCATCTCTGCTCGATTGGGCCGGGATGATGATGAAGACGGCGGAACTGGCACGGCGGATGAGAAATACTGGCGATGGTGGACCTGTGCGACGGTCAGTTCTGGTTTAGCAACACCAGACAGTGTTCCAGCCTCCTTGACAGAAGTAGTACGGTCTGGCAGAGCTTGTGCGGCGGCCATCAGGGGGGAATCGGCTGATGGCGCTGGGCAGATCCGGTGGCTGGCCGTCGGAGGTGGAGCTGGTGTATATGTGTGTGCATGTGTTTGTGGATAGTGTGTATTGTGTGTGAAAAATAATGAAGGGTAGGTCCCAGGTTGAGTTGGTATGTTCTGATTGTGTAGGTTGTGATTGGGTAGTGTGTGTGTGTGTGTGTGTGTGTGGCGTGTGGTATGTGTGTGGGGCGTATGTTTGGAGTGTGTGTAGCATGTGTTTAGGATGTGTAGTGGCCACATGGCATATAATAATTGGATGTGTGTGAGTGGTTAATTGGTATGGGTCCTACAATTGATAATAAAATGTCTAAAATACTCTTAATGAGTATATAAATACTGAATTTTTTATTACCGTTAGATCATCCTTTCCAATGGCTACATGTATTGCTTTCACTAAGCATAATTCTCACTTGAACCCAACCATATATATATATATATATATATATCATACTAATTTAGAATAATAAATGGACCTAAAAATATCATATAAAATAAATTACAAATCTATGTTAAACTAATTTTATTAAGTATGAAAATAACATAAGATAAACTTGTGCTATATTTTGCTTATATAGATTTAAAATATTCATACAAACAAGAAAAACGTACAAAATGGATGTAAACTTACAACTATTACCAACATTAACTATGCGAATTAAAAGGTGAAATAAATGAGTTGTATTTTAAATAATAACGTCCAGGAGGGGCGGGGATTGGGCAGGATCCCCAACCTGTGCATAGATCAGGGCCCCAAAATCGGGAGCCCAAAATATCAAAGAGCAAGATACAAAAGTCTACAGAGTCTCACTAATCAAGATCAAAAACAAAGGAGAAAACAAAAAAGAAAAGCCGAAAAACGAAAAAGAAGCAAAAACTACAAAACAAAACAAAGTCGATCTTCGGGCTAACAGATGCCCAAAATAAATGACTATACTAATGAAACCAGAAAATCTACACTAATGAAAGCGGAACGCTGGGTATCCAAGCTGGTACATCCGTACAAGAGTGCGAATACGGAGTGGAGCAGTGTCGGTCTGAAATATATGTGTGTCTGGTATGGTGGCGCCAAGGCTGGCCAGGTAGTCAGCAGGTCTGTTCCCCTCACGGAAAATGTGTGTAATCCTGTGATGGACTGACCGAAGTATATCTCTGATGCGCATAAGCGGGTGCTGAATCTGCCACGAGCCCTGATGGCCTGAAGTCAGGAGGGTGGCGACAGCCGCAGCATCCAGCTAGATCCATATATGACTAGAGAGGTGGATAGAAATCTGAAGGCCAATCTGTAGTGCCTGAATCTCTACGTCGTAGCTCGAGGAGGCCTGAATGGACGCGTGGAAGACGGTGATGAGGGCGCCGCTGTGGTCCCGAATCAAGCCTCCTCCTCCGGCAACTCCAGTGTGGTGATCAAAGGAGCCATCAGTGTTCAGCTTGACCTACGGAGAGTCAGGTCGAAGCCAAACAACAGCCTGGCCTGAAGAGGCCGAACAGGTGGTGGTGGGACCACCATGTAGCGATGCGGTGGCGTGCAGCCTGTCCAGTCTCGGGCCGTGAGCCTGCCCAATGCGATGAGGAGTGAAATGTGTCTCTCTACCTGCAAAACAATGTGAGAAAACATAAAAGTAATATCCATATGCTTCGCACTATTTCTTTCTGTCCCAGTGAACCAAAGGATCAGACAAGGAATGAGGAAGCCCACGTGTCTAAGGTGTGTGCTCTGTGAGAAAAAACTCAGAAGCTCAAAAAAACTGTATGTGGTGGGTAGGGATATATGAGTCCAAGTGGAAAAATGTTCCCACACTCTCCTCACAATCTCACTCTCTAGAAAAAGGTGGGTAAAGCTCTCGGTCTCATGGCGTCCAGTCTCAGAACAACACACACACCGAGAGGGGAAGGAGATCCCTCTCGCGTGTAGCACAGTATCGACGGGTATCCGGCGCAAAAGGAGGCGCCAAAGGATCACCGAAATAGTAGGCGTGAAAAGGTCACTCCAGATAGCCCCGAAGAGGAGATTAGGCCGATCCCTCAGCCTGATCTGCTCCCAAGCCGAGGTAGTAGAAAACACACCAGATGATGTAAGTCTCCACCTCATGGTATCCGAACCGTCCCCCGAGATGGGTATCTGCTGGATCCTATCTAATAACTGCTCGCTAAAACCCGCCCCGGAGCCCAACTCTCTATCAAGCTTCCCCCTATGCCACGACCCGTCCGTCCAAAGGTCGCGTACAAGCAGGTAGGGGGAATGAGACACCTGCCTATCTCTAGACAACGGCCTATCACCTAACCACCACTCATCCCAGAAACTAACCTCGCCATCCCCCAAAACCCAAAAAATGTGATCCTGGGCGCGCCTACCAACCATAGTGAGGCACCGCCACTGTCTGCTATCATGCACAACCGCCGTCACCCAACAAGGGTGGTTGGCTCGTCTAGAGCAGTACTTGCCGCGAAGGTACTGGGCCCAAAGCGACTTTCTTTCTCTGAAGCGCCACCACAACTTATATGAGAAGGCAGTAACAATATCCCTGAGGCGGCGGATGCCAAGGCCACCATCGGGGAGGGGGCGGCAGATAGAGTCCCAACTCACCCAGTGAGTACGTCTCCCCCTCCCAGAACCGTCCTCGTAACCCCAGAAATAACGAGCCATGATCTGATCAAGCTCGTCAAGCGTAGACCTAGGGGGGTCGAGGACCATAAGCAAATGAATCGGAAGAGAGCTAAGAGTGCTCTTGATCGGCGCTAGCTGACCACCAAAAGAAAGATGTCTATGCGACCAACCAGAGATCCTGTCGCTCATCCTCTGCCTGACGCCTGCAAAGAGCGCTCTCGTGAGGTTGCCCTTATATAAAGGGACCCCGAGGTAGGTAATGGGAAGGTCGCCACGCGCAAAGCCAGTAATGTCGTGGACCCGCTGAGCCCACCTGTCCACGGTGGCAGATGAGAGGATGAAGGTGCTCTTCTGCACACTGACCAGCTGACCGGTGACCAAGCCATAGTGCACCAGAAGGCGCATAAGCTCGACCAGTCCATCATCATCCGCCCGGGTGAAGATGATGATGTCATCTGCATAAGAGAGGTGAGAGATGGGAGGACCATAGCCACGGGTGCTATAGGTCATATGAGGAGAGTCGCGAATGAAGCCGTCAAGGCAGCGAGAGAGGTAGTCCGCCGCAAGAACGAAGAGGGAAGGGGAAAGAGGGTCGCCCTGTCTAAGGCCTCTAGAGGAGGGAAAAAAACGGTGGGGCTGCCATTAACCAGGACCGAGAACGTGCAATGCTCCACACACGCCTCCACAAAGCTGATCCAGCGCTCAGAAAATCCCATCCTAGCCAGTGCCTCCCTAAGAAACGGCCACTCAACCCTATCATACGCCTTAGCCATATCTAGCTTCAGCGCGATATTCGGAGCCCGCTTCCAGTCCGCTCGGGAGATGTCGTGGATCATTTCCTGGGCCAGAAGGATGTTATCACTAATGACCCTATCCTTGACTAATCCACTCTGGTCCGCAGAGATGAGGGAGGGGAGAAGAGGGGAAAGACGGCCGTTAAGAATCTTCAAAATGAGCTTGGTTGTCACGTTACACAGGCTGATGGGCCTGTAATCGGACCAAGAGCTCGGGTTGGGTCTTTTGGGGATCAAGACGACAGAGGTAGACGTGAAGGAATCCGGCATCCGGTGGCCGAAGAAAAAATCCAACATCGCCTCCTCGACGTCAGTCTCGACGAGATCCCAGCAGACCTGATAGAAGAGGGAGGAGAAACCATCCGGGCCAGAAACGCTGTTGGGATCAATCCCGAATACAGCATCCCTAACCTCTTCCCTGCTTGGGAGTTCACAGAGGCCGATGAGATCGATCGAAGAGGGGATGGTGGGGAAGTAAGAAGCGGTCGGGGGCCACGAGGGACCCTCTATCAGAGGTGAAGAGGGTCTGGAAGTGAGCAACAGCCGACTCCCGAATCTGAGCCTCTTGGGTCAAGGATGACCCATCAGCTTCGATACTATGGATGTACGACTTAGCACGCTTCTGCCTAACGTAGCCCTGGAAGAACCTAGTGTTCCGCTCGCCCTCGGCCACCCAGCAAACGTCTGCCTTCTGCTTCCAGAAGTCCTTCTCCATAAGGAGTCGGAGCTGGTACTCGGCGTGGCAGCGGTGCATGGCAGTCCTATTCTCCGGAGTGGGATCCATGTCATAGGCCCGCTCAGCCGTCGCGTGCGCACTCTGAGCCGCAGCAAGGCGCTGATGAAGGTTTCCAAAAACATCCCAGTTCCACTGTCTCAACCGACGTCGCAGTCTGCCGAGCTTCGCCTCGAGATTGCGCATCCCGAAGAGCCCAGTCGGCTGAAGCCAGAAATCCCTGACAGTGTCGTGGAAGGAGTGGTGGCGAACCCACATGTTCTGGAACCTAAAAGAAGAGCGACGGGGGGTGCTCGAAAATCGGCACCGGATGAGAAGGGGTGAATGATCAGACCCGAATCGAGTAAGGTGTGTGACGGTCGTAACCGCAAACACCTTCACCCACGCCTGAGAAACCAAGGTGTGGTCTAACCTCTCTTTGAGTCCGTCCCTCACCAACGTGAAGGGCTCACCATCACATCCAGCGTCAATTAACTCGCAGTCCGCCACCGCCTGAGCAAAATCCCTCATCTCCCGGAACCGGTCCGTGCGGCCACCCACACGCTCATCGGGGTACAGAAAGATGTTGAAATCGCCACTAACCATCCATCGCAATCCCTCCATACTCTCAGCAATCTTACGCAGGGTGTCTCACAGATCGTATCTCTCGACTCTATTATACTTGGCGTAAACCAAAGTTGAAATATGGGCTCAGGGAGATGGGCAGCAGAAAGCTCGACATGAAGCACCTGATCGGTGTCCCGGAGGACCCGACAAGTGTAGTCACGCGAGTGGAAGAAGAAGATCTTATACGCCCGAATGAAATCCAAGACGACGTGAGAGATAGTCAAAGTCAGGGGTGCGAATCATCGGCTCAATAAAGCCGACAAAATCCAATCTATGATCACCAATGAGAGCGTAGGTGAGCGAGAGTGGCCCTATTAGCCAGTCCCCGTCCATTCTAAGTAATGGACGTGATAGACATATCAGCAATCAGAAGAGCCACCGGACGGGGTCCGCTTGTGGCGAGGCTGAGTCAGACCACCTGAAGGGGGGGTAGGTGGCGAGAGGATTGACGAAGAACCGGAGAGACAGTCCGCCTCGTCATGCGCGATGTGGGTATGGTATTCGAGGGGGAACGCCCTCGGAAAGCGCTCGTGGCCTGCGAATCGTCAGGCTGAGCAGTCTGACCAAGACTAACACTGGGTGCCTGCCCCATGTCTGGGCATGCCGCCTGTCTGTCATGGTGCACGAAAGCACTGGAGGCAAAACTCTTGCACGAGACGTCGTGCTGAGCGCGGTTAAGGCCGCATGCCTGCTCAGAAAGGAGAGGGGAAGAGCCTCCATCCGGCAGAGCACTCAGGTGCTCGCCGTCAGAGTGTGGCTGGAGAGCTATAGGCTCAGTCGAAACCTCAGTCTCCGCAGAGGGGAGGTGAGCCGGCAAATCCCCTTTCGAGGAAGTGGTGGCAAGAGCTGTCCTCATCTCCAGAGAACAATCCTGGCTATGTGGGAGGACAGACGGGAGAGCAGCATCACGAATGCTGTCATGGGATAAATGGGTGGCCGGGCCAGTGGGAAAAGTGGCCGGCTGCTCTAGATCATCTACTAGGAGGTCTTCGTCCTCTAAAAGGCCAAGATCCGAGAGACCGTGTGGGTCACTAGAGGAAGTCTCAGCCTCATCCTTTGACTCAGGGGAGAGGGTGCAAAGAACGAGTGTTTGGCCTTGAAGGCCGACTGAAGTGTCTCTCTGGGAATAAAACCCGTAGCCTTGGCCTTGGGCCCAACTATGATCAATCGGTCTGACTGGTCAGGATGAGCATCCTTCCCAGTTTGGGCAGTGGTGTCCATCTTCGCCTTGCCCTTATCGGTGGCCCCCTTTGGGTGCCCGGGTGTCTGGAGAGGGCCTTTGCCCTTTTCCTTCAGTTCCCTCCGACTGTTGGAGGGTCCTGGCTGGGCCGTACGACGGCGCTGAGGCGGAGCAGGTCTCCGAACCCTGCTCAATCTCAATCTCGTGGATAGGCTCCACTCTAAGATCAATCTCGACACAGAACCGCGCCATATTAGCTCTGGATTGGAGAGCAGTCAGGGCATCAATGCGGACCAGTTTTCCGACACACTTAGCAAGTGTGGTGATGGAATCCCGATCATACAGATGTGGTGGAAGGACAGGGAGGCGGCACCACACGGGGACGACCGGCGTCTCCGTCTTCGGGTTGAACCCGGAAGTGTACTTGAATACCCTAGCTGGGCATCCACACACAGAAATAGAAGTCCTAAGCCATGCCTCATTATAATCTTCGGGGAGATTAAAAGAGACTAGAAGATGATTGAAGTTATACCACTCAAACGAGAACCTACCCTTAAAACCCAATTTTCCTAATCCAGCAGCTAGGTCTCGGGGGGGAGGGATAGCATAGGTGAACTTAAAGACCAGTGTGTTCGCTAGCTTACCTGCAAGGGTGTCAGCTTCGGCTTGTGAGAATCGGACCTTCACTCTGTTTCCCTCCGAACGGATGATGGTCCCGCAAGCGTGGTCATAGTCCCCCGTCAAAGAGGAAATCCTTGGGTGTCGGCCGCGGGGGGCTCGGTCCGCCGTCTCTTCTACCCGTAATGGCCTCGCGGAATGAAAGCTGCCCAGTAGAGGTTCCCGGTTGAGGCTCGGGTTCAGTACGTGTGGCCGTGGAGGTGCCCTTCGGAGGGGGTCCGTTTGGAGGTTGACCGGGAAAGTGTGCCGTGGACGTCTTGCTTGGGCCCGCTGTTTGTCCCATTTTTGTTGCATTTTTCGTATTGATTTTTCCTTTCTTTTTTCCCCATATTAGGTCTATTCCTTGGTTTTTAGGTTGTTTTATAGTTTATTGTGTGTTTTGCTTTATTTTGGTTTTTCTTGTGTTTTCCGTTTGTTTTTCCGGTTTTTCTTTGTTTCTGGTGTGCAGGTCGAAAGCTTCGGGAGAATCTATTTTCCATGATAAGTGGGCTAGGTGAACATCATTTAATAGAGCATTTCGTTGGCAACGCACAGGAAAAAGCGGAATCGAATTCCGATGTCAAACGAGTCCGAACGACTCCGAAAGGTGAAGTCACGCAAGTGGTCCGAGCACCAGTACTAGCCGCTGTCCGAGCATTAGCGCCGCTAGCTAGCAGCTAGCGCGGCTAACCCCCCCCTAGCGCGGCTAACACCCCCCTAGCGCGGCTAACCCCCCCCTAGCGGCGCTAACCCCCCTCTAGCGGCGCTAGCTACTGCTTATCAGATTTGTTTCGCGATTCTATTATTATTAGGAGTAGGGTTTGTTTTAGGGGCAGTCTTAGACTTATTTTATGGCGTTTTCTGGCTGAGGAAAAACACTACTCTCATTCTTTTCTCTCGATTTTCATCGTCCTCTTTATTTTTCATCGTTGAACACGGATTTACACTCGGATTTTGCTACTGCTTGAGGATTAATCTTGTTTATCAGATTCAACTCTCAATTTCGATTTAACGTAAGATTTTCTATTCTTCTAATCCATGAATATGTTTGTCTTGAGTTGTGAGATTGTTTGTGTTGAATCAATCATGAGTAGCTAAATTCATATGCTAGGGAATAGGGGATTAATGTTTTGAATTCGTTTGTGATTGTTGGGATTTATTGATCGTTCTATTTGTACGAGTTATGCTTTAAAAAGGGTTTTTCAAATATTGGGCCTGAGTATTGAGAATTATTGAAGAGTGACACTTCAATTTCCAATCTACGATTGAATTCGATGTATTCTCGCATGATAATGGTTATTCTTATTGATTAGTCGGTTGACAACCTTCTAGTCTAATCTAATCGACTCTTAGAACCGGAAGGGGAGGAGTCGGTCGAAATAGGCTCGTACAAACTAGGCTTGTTCGTAACTGTATTGCCTAGGAGTTAAATGACTTGTTAATTTTGCCGTTCAAGTTTGTTCTCTTGTTACGAAGAGTTATTGAGGATGAGTACTTGAACGAGCAAAATTATTCAAATCACTTAACCGAATGATCACTTGCCCAATTGTCACAACTCGAACCAAAACGGATATCCCCGACTCCCTAGCTCCTTAAATCCTATTTGTTCTTCGACGTTGCTTACTATTTTCATTTGCTTTATCTGAAGTTGTTCTTCGTAGTTAATAAGCAAACCAAATCATTTGAATTAGAATGTCTAGGATCTTTATTTCTTTTATTTGTTTTTGAATAAACGTATAGAATATTCCGGCTAACCTTCCTCGTGAGACACGACCCGGTGTTCGAATCTTTAGATTCTACTCCGGAAAAATATTTACAACAAATTGGCGCCGTTGCCGGGGAGGGTTTAGGACATATTTTGTGCGCTTATTCACCTTATTTTTCGTGTTTCTTTTTGGTTTTGTGTTTTTCTTGTTTTCGGTATTTCTTTTTCTTATTTTATTTTATTTTCTTTACTATTGGTGCTCGTAACCTGTTTGTTGCTTGCGTGTATGCGTACCAGGAGTGGACTTATATTATCCCCAATCAACAAGTCGGTTAACGAGAGCTTGAGAGAGCTGATAGAAGAGCTGACCCTCGAATCACACACAGAAAAGGAGCTTTCCCCCAAGTCATCCGAGGGGAGTAACTCAGACATGGCTGATCAACAACCGCCTCGTAGCATCCTCCGAGATTTGTCCCAACCCATGATCGGGCCGATCACTTCCTGTATCCGGCTGGAGCAAAACGCCCGAAACTATGAGCTGAAGATGGTCCACTACAATCAGCTCCCATCCTTTCACGGGCTCCCCAACGAAGACCCGCTTCACTTTCTTCGGGAGTTCTACAACGTCCTCCAGACGTTCCCACTACACGGGCTAACCGAAGACCAGCTCAAAATGCGGTGTTTTCCAGAAACCTTGAAGGACCGGGCCAAGGCTTGGTTCATGACTCTTGCCCCAGATTCTCTAACAACTTGGGCCGAGGTCTATGCTAAATTCGTTGGGAAGTACTATTCCCATCAAAAGACCCAAGATGTCCGATCTCAGATAGTCTCTTTCGCTCAGCTGCCAAACGAGCCTCTTCACGAGGCCTGGGAACGTTTCAAGGATCTACAGAGGCAATGCCCTCACCATAACCTCTCCCCTGGGCTGTTAGCGAATTGCTTCTACGACTCCCTTCATCAGAATTTGCAGTACATGGTGGACAACGCAGCTGGAGGGGATATTGGGGGCAGAACAGCTGAAGAAATGATTGCAATCTACGAGACGATGAGTGCCAACTCGTCTCAGAAGAGTATCAGAGGGAAGCGGTCCTCAGTGAATGAGGTTGGCTCAAGTAATAATGCTATGGCCCAGCAGTTAGCCGAGCTCACGGAGCAGATGCGGCTACTAAATGCTCGAAGTTCCTCGCCAATACAGGCTATGGCCGTGAGTGCTTGTGGAGCATGTGGAGTACAGGGGCACAACTCTGAGGTGTGCCCATCAGCTGTCGAGCCAGGCTATGGAAGCCAAACTACCGAAGTGAATGCAATGCAGGGGTACCAAAACCATCCCGGAAATGACCCCTACTCGAACACATACAACCCTGGGTGGCGAAACCACCCTAATTTTTCATGGTCCAACAATCACTATCAGCAACCACCTCAAACCAAGTTTGTCCCTCAGCAGCAGCAACCTAGGGGGATGTTAAGGCTGCCAGCACCAGAAACCGGACCAACCCAGTCGAGCACAGACGACAAGCTGGACAAAATCCTCAATTTTGTCACAAATCATGATGCCTCCATTAAGCGTCTTGAGACACAAGTGGGCCAGCTAGCCACACGGGTAGGGAGCATCGAGTCGGAACTGGATAAAGGGAAGCTACCGAGCCAACCGGAACACGCAAAATCCGTGACGGTGATCATGGACGATAATAAGGGCCCGAGGAAGCAAAATGAGAAAGATAAGGCTCCGAAGATATCGCCTACTGAGCCGACTTTGCATAGATCTCTGAACCCCTACAGACCGAAAATCCCATTCCCGAGCCGACTGTTAGAAGAGAAGGACCGCACCATGATTCGGGACCTTCATGCGATGTTGGCTAAGGCCAATGTAGACTTATCTCCTCCCGATGTGTTGAAGAAGATACCGGCTTACGCGAGATTTTTCAAGGAAGTGGCAGCAAATAAGCAGAAACTCGGAAACGGTGAAGAAGTGCTCGTGTGTGAAGCTGCAAGTGTCTTCCAACAGAACTTGCCGAAAAAAGAGAAGGATCCCGGGGGCTTCGTGATTTCTATGGCCTTCGGGAATGGGGAAGAGACATCAGGAATGCTTGATCTCGGAGCCGGCATTAATCTTATGCCACTCGTGGTTTATAATCGGCTCGGGCTTGGAGATTTGAAGCCCACCAGGATGCGCTTGCAGCTTGCAGACCGTTCGTTCCGTCATCCGGAAGGGATTGTGGAGGATGTGCTCGTCCGTGTGGGGAAGCTGATAGTCCCCGTGGACTTTGTGGTGCTTGATGTGGGGAACGCACAAGAAAACAGTAAGGAGCACGCCATCCTCCTCGGACGACCCTTTATGGCGACCACTGACACTGTCATTGATGTGAAGAAGGGAACCGCGTGCATGACCGTATTGGGAGAATCAATTTCAATTTCCGTGCGAGAGACTCAGCCTGATCCGCAAGCAAAATCTGTGGAAGAATGCATGTCCCTTAGGGCGATTGAGCAGTTGACTGAGGAAGCGTGTATGCGAGAGTACACGAAGAGGTTGTTGCAGGACCGTGGCCACATCGAGATGGGACGCCAAACCGACAGCCACACTACCCATTCCGAGACAAGTTCCAGAGAGCTGCCCCGATCCGAATGGGGCGAAAGATTCGAGTTGACAGAGGCCCGTCGCTGTTTCGGGCCCGACTACCTCCACCCTCCGCCCGCACCACCGGACTCACAGTGACTAGTCTAGTCACTGTGCCATGTACGCTTGTATCTTTTCCCCTCTCCTTATTTTTGTTTTTGTTTTGGTTTTTTCTGTCTTTGTGATTGGTTGATTATATGGGTAGACTTTCCTTGCACTGATGATCGACAATGGGGACATTGTTCGGTTTTAAGTGTGGGGGAGTTTTTGCATGATTATGTGCCTTATGTGGTTGACCAGGTCTAGTTCTTTTAGGTTATTTCATTTTCTGCTTTTATTCTAGTGTCTTTTCGTGAGTCAGTTTGTGTGTTTTGCGAGTATGGATTATGGTGAATTTTAAGATTTGTTGATGTTTGTTGACGATGTTGAGGAGATGTGATGATGACCATGACTAGTATGCCTTGATGAACTCGATGTGTCGTTTTGTTGAACATTTATTTACCCTTTGCGAGGTTTGAGCCTTATGTTGTTTCTTGAGAGTCATTGGTCGAAATTTATGTTGATCAGAACTTGCTTTGAGTTTGTTTTGAAATGAAGTGATTGAAGTTGTGATTTGTGAAAATGATTGAGGCATTTCTTTGACATAGCTCGTTTTAGCCTTTCATTGACCCTTGAACTTATATTTTCACTAGTAACCCGTTGAGCCTTGAACCGTATTTCTTGTCAATCGATTCCATTGAATTATTTGAGATTTGACAGTGTACTTGATATGATGACGGAGCTTTCTAATATGTGTCGATGAAGTATAGAATTTGTTTGGGATGCATTTTGAATGCTTGAAAAAAAAAAAATAGATAAAAAAAATAAAAAAAAAAATTGAGAGTTCACAGGACAAATCGAATGGATTCTGCTCCTCTTACTAGTCAATTCATTTTGACAGGTAATGAGCATTGGGAAACTACTGTAGGAAACTTGGATGACCTCCAATGTTCACACCTACAGAATGTTGTCCTTTTGATTCAATCTTGTTCGGAAAAAGTTACTCTCCAAAAAAAAAAAAAAATAAAAAAAATAAAACATCGAGTACTTAATTTGCATTTCATCTTGAGCGTGTATGAGTGTTGCATGGAGTTTTGATGGGAATGTTTGGTTTCATGTTGATTTTTGATAGGTGGTGGAACATTCGAGTAGTTTATATGCTCGAGGATTTGATTGTTTATTTGTGCCGCTCTATCTTCATTTTTGTCTTCCCTTGTGCAAACTGCTTTGATTGCAACCCTAGAAGACCTCTTGATTTGCACTTCATGATTTTTGATTGTTTTAGAGTATGAATAGACGATAAGCAAGCTTATGTTGATGCATGATGATCGACCAATTTGAGCGTATCCACTTCATATTTATGAAAGAAACCGAGTGAGGCATATATGTTTGATATTCCCATGCTTGAGCGTCTGTGTTCTTTAAGCGTTGCATTCGCGTTGTAATTGAGGTGTGCTATATTGGTCATTGGAAGTCTCCTCGGCTAAGTTGATTAATTTGAGGCTCGTCTTATTTGAAACTGTTATCCATGCTCGTTTGCTTGTCTTCGTGTCTTTTCTTTTCTTTTTGTTCGGGACGAACAAAGGTTTTAGTGTGGGGGAGTTGTTTGTCCCATTTTTGTTGCGTTTTTCGTATTGATTTTTCCTTTCTTTTTCCCCCATATTAGGTCTATTCCTTGGTTTTTAGGTTGTTTTATAGTTTATTGTGTGTTTTGCTTTATTTTGGTTTTTCTTGTGTTTTCCGTTTGTTTTTCCGGTTTTTCTTTGTTTCTGGTGTGCAGGTCGAAAGCTTCGGGAGAATCTATTTTCCATGATAAGTGGGCTAGGTGAACATCATTTAATAGAGCATTTCGTTGGCAACGCACAGGAAAAAGCGGAATCGAATTCCGATGTCAAACGAGTCCGAACGACTCCGAAAGGTGAAGTCACGCAAGTGGTCCGAGCACCAGTACTAGCCGCTGTCCGAGCATTAGCGCCGCTAGCTAGCAGCTAGCGCGGCTAACCCCCCCCAGCGCGGCTAACACCCCCCTAGCGCGGCTAACCCCCCCCTAGCGGCGCTAACCCCCCTCTAGCGGCGCTAGCTACTGCTTATCAGATTTGTTTCGCGATTCTATTATTATTAGGAGTAGGGTTTGTTTTAGGGGCAGTCTTAGACTTATTTTATGGGCGTTTCTGGCTGAGGAAAAACACTACTCTCATTCTTTTCTCTCGATTTTCATCGTCCTCTTTATTTTTCATCGTTGAACACGGATTTACACTCGGATTTTGCTACTGCTTGAGGATTAATCTTGTTTATCAGATTCAACTCTCAATTTCGATTTAACGTAAGATTTTCTATTCTTCTAATCCATGAATATGTTTGTCTTGATTTGTGAGATTGTTTGTGTTGAATCAATCATGAGTAGCTAAATTCATATGCTAGGGAATAGGGGATTAATGTTTTGAATTCGTTTGTGATTGTTGGGATTTATTGATCGTTCTATTTGTACGAGTTATGCTTCAAAAGGGTTTTTCAAATATTGAGCCTGAGTATTGAGAATTATTGAAGAGTGACACTTCAATTTCCAATCTACGATTGAATTCGATGTATTCTCGCATGATAATGGTTATTCTTATTGATTAGTCGGTTGACAACCTTCTAGTCTAATCTAATCGACTCTTAGAACCGGAAGGGGAGGAGTCGGTCGAAATAGGCTCGTACAAACTAGGCTTGTTCGTAACTGTATTGCCTAGGAGTTAAATGACTTGTTAATTTTGCCGTTCAAGTTTGTTCTCTTGTTACGAAGAGTTATTGAGGATGAGTACTTGAACGAGCAAATTATTCAAATCACTTAACCGAATGATCACTTGCCCAATTGTCACAACTCGAACCAAAACGGATATCCCCGACTCCCTAGCTCCTTAAATCCTATTTGTTCTTCGACGTTGCTTACTATTTTCATTTGCTTTATCTGAAGTTGTTCTTCGTAGTTAATAAGCAAACCAAATCATTTGAATTAGAATGTCTAGGATCTTTATTTCTTTTATTTGTTTTTGAATAAGCGTATAGAATATTCCGGCTAACCTTCCTCGTGAGACACGACCCGGTGTTCGAATCTTTAGATTCTACTCCGGAAAAATATTTACAACACCCGCCACCACAACACCGTCTTCTCGTATATACATGACGTCCGGTTCAGAATTTTCGGTTGCAAGGGTGGCGGCTCCGGCGAGTTGGTTGGACGGAGGAGGTGTGCTTGGGTGGGGACCGAGAATTCTGGCAAATGGCTCACGGATGTTCCCAGAAGTATTGCCGGCGGATATGGAATTTCCGGTGATGTCGCCGGCTCCGGCGCTGGCGCCGGCGGAAGGATGCTCGGCGGGTGTTTGACAGGTTGTGCAGGCGGTGTAGCAGAGGGAGGATTGGCCTGAGGAGAGTTGCCGTCATTTTCGATGGTTGAGCCGTCGCCGGCGCCGGTGCCGGCGAGGAGATGGGTGGCGTCTGTCGGATTGACACCGGTCTGTAAGGGTGGTTGTGGGTTAGCGGGAGGGTGCTGTGAGGTATCGGGGTTGTCCTGGGAGTTGGAAAGCATGGGCTGAAGGGCGTTGGGCTGGGGTGGGCCGGTTTGAGATGTGGGCTGAGAGATGGTGATAGGTTGGGCGGGCCCAAGAAAAGGAAGGCCAAAATGAGGGCTAATCTGGATCACGCGTTGGGAAAGAAAAGGGATTTTTGGGTCGTAGGTTGAGCAAGGTGCTGGGCCGTTGGATTCAAATCCGTGGCAACAATATTGTGATTGGGTCGAGAGAGGATTACCTGGCTTGTATGGTTGGGCCCTAGAAGTGGGGCAGAGAATGTAGACGAAATGGGCTCAGGTAATGGGTTAGTTATCTTAAGTTGCTAGGTTATTTTTTTCTTGCTGCTAGGTTTTTTTTTTTTTTTTTTTAAATAACAAACAACGCCCCGGAAGGGCGGGGGATTGGGCTGGATCCCCAACCTGTGCATAGATCAGGGCCCCAAAACCGGAAGCCCAAAATGTCCACGAACAAGATACAAAGGTCTACATAGTCTCACAATCAAAAACAAAAACAAAAACAAAGGAAAGGCAAAAAAGAGAAGTGAAAAGAAACAAAACTACAAAACAAAGTCGATCTTCGGGCTGACAGATGCCCGAAATAAATGTCTATACTAGTGAAAACAGAAATCCTCAACTAGTGAAAGCGGAACGCTGGATATCCAAGCTGGTCCAACCGTACAAGAGTGCGAAGGCGGAGTGGAGCAGTGTCGGTCTGGAGTGTACGTGTGCCTGGTATGGTGGCACCAAGGTTGGCCAGGTAATCAGCCGGTCTGTTCCCCTCATGGAAAATATGCGTGATCCTGTGATGGACTGACCGAAGTAGATCTCTAATGCGCATAAGCGGGTGCTGAATCTGCCACGAGCCCTGATGGCCCGAAGTCAGGAGGGTGGCGATAGCCGCAGCATCCAGCTCGATCCATATATGACTAGAGAGGTGTACAGCAATCTGAAGGCCGATTTGAAGTGCCTGAATCTCTGCATCGTAGCTCGAGAAGGCCTGAATGGACGCGTGGAAGGCGGTGATGAGGGCGCCGCTATGGTCACGAATCAAGCCTCCTTCTCCGGCAAGTCCAGTGTGGCAATCAAAGGAGCCATCAGTGTTCAGCTTGACCCACGGAGAGTCAGGTCGAAGCCAAACAACAGCTCTGGCCTGAGGAGGCCGAACAGGCGGTGGTGGGGCCACCATGTAGCGATGCGATGGCGTGCAGCCTGTCCAGTCTCGGGCCGTGAGCCTGCCCAATGCGATGAGGAGTGAAATGTGTCTCTCTACCTGCAAAACAATGTGAGAAAACATAAAAGTAATATCCCTATGCTTCGCACTATTCCTTTCTGTCCAGGTGAACCAAAGGATCAGACAAGGAATTAGGAAGCCCACGTGTCTAAGGTGTGTGCTCTGTGAGAAAAAACTCAGGAGCTCAAAAAAACTGTATGTGGTGGGTAGGGATATATGAGTCCAAGTGGCAAAATGCTCCCACACTCTCCTCACAATCTCACTCTCTAGAAAAAGGTGGGTAAAGGTCTCAGTCTCATGGCGTCCAGTCTCAGAGCAACACACACACCGAGAGGGGAAGGGGATCCCTCTCGCGTGTAGCACAGTATCGACGGGTATCCGGCGCAAGAGGAGGCGCCAAAGGAACACCGAAATAGTAGGCGTGAAAAGGTCACTCCAGATAGCCCCGAAGAAGAGATTAGGCCAATCCCTCAGTCTTATCTGCTCTCAAGCCGAGGTAGTAGAAAACACACCTGATGATGTAAGTCTCCACCTCATGCTATCTAAACCGTCCCCCGAGATAGGGATCTGCTGGATCTGATCTAATAACTGCTCGCTAAAACCCGCACCAGCCCCCAACTCCCTATCAAGCTTCCCCCTATCCCACGACCCGTCCGTCCAGAGGTCGCTCACGAGCAGGTAGGGGGAATGCGACACCTGCCTATCCCTAGACAACGACCTATCACCTACCCACCACTCATCCCAGAACTGACATCGCCCCCGCCCAAAACCCAAAAGATGTGATCTTGGGCTCGCCTCCCGACCCTAGTGAGGCGCCGCCACTGTCTGCTATCATGATCAACAGCCGTGACCCAACAAGGGTGGTTGGCACGTCTAGGGCAGTACTTTCCGCGAAGGTACTGAGCCCAAAGCGACTTTTCTTCCCTGAAGCGCCACCACAGCTTGTATGAGAAAGCTGTAACAATGTCCCTGAGGCGGCGGATGCCAAGTCCACACTCGGGGAGAGGGCGGCAGATAGAGTCCCAACTCACCCAGTGAGTACGTCTCCCCCTCCCTGACCCGTCCTCATAACCCCAGAAATAACGAGTCATAATCTGGTCAAGCTCGTCAAGAGTAGACCTAGGGGGGTCGAGGACCATAAGCAAGTGAATCGGAAGAGAGCTAAGAGTGCTCTTGATCAGCGCTAGCCAACCACCGAAAGAAAGATATCTATGCGACCAACCAGAGATCCTGTCGATCATCCTCTGCCTGACGCCCGCAAAGAGCGCTCTCGTGAGGTTGCCCTTATATAAAGGGACCCCGAGGTAGGCAATGGGGAGGTCGCCACGCGCAAAGCCAGTAATGTCGTTGACCCGCTGAGCCCACCTGTCCACGGTGGCAGATGAAAGGATGAAGGTGCTCTTCTGCACACTGACCAACTGACCGGTGACCAAGTCATAATGCTCCAAAAGGCACATAAGCTCGACCTGTCCATCATCATCCGCCCGGGTGAAGATAATGATGTCATCCGCATAAGAGAGGTGAGAGATGGTAGGACCATAGTCACAGGTGCTATATGTCATATGAAGAGAGTCGCGGATGAAGCCGTCAAGGCAGCGAGAGAGGTAGTCCGCCGCAAGAACGAAGAGGGAAGGGGAAAGGGGGTCGCCCTGTCTAAGGCCTCTAGAGGAGGGAAAGAAATCGGTGGGGCTGCCATTAATCAGGACTGAGAACGTGCAATGCTCCACACACGCCTCCACAAAACTGATCCAACGCTCAGGGAATCCCATCCTAGCCAACGCCTCCCTAAGAAACGGCCACTCAACCCTATCATACGCCTTAGCCATGTCTAGCTTCAGCGCGATATTCGGAGCCCGCTTCCAGTCCGCTCGGGAGATGTCGTGGGTCATCTCCTGGGCCAGAAGGATGTTATCACTAATGACCCAATCCTTGACGAATCCACTCTGGTTCGGAGAGATGAGGGAGGGGAGAAGAGGGGAAAGACGGCCATTAAGAATCTTCGAAATGAGCTTGTTGGTCACGTTACACAAGCTGATGGGCCTGTAATCGGACCAAGATCTCGGGTTGGGTCATTTGGGGATCAAGACGACAGAGGAAGACGTGAAGGAATTCGGCATCCGGTTGCCTGAGAAAAAATCCAACATTGCCTCCTGAACGCTTCTGCCTAACGTAGCCCTGGAAGAACCTAGTGTTTCGCTCGCCCTCAGCCACCCAGCGAACGGCCGCCTTCTGCTTCCAGAAGTCCTCCTCCATAAGGAGTCGGAGCTGGTACTCTGCGTGGCAGCGGTGCATGGCAGTCCTATTCTCCGGAGTGGGATCCAGGTCATAAGCCCGCTCAGCCGTCGCATGCTAGGTTAGTTGTCTTTTGTTGCTAGGTTAGTTATCTGTAGCTGCTAGGTTAGTTGTATTTTGTTGCTAGGTTAGTTGTCTTTTGTTGCTAGGTTTTTTTTTAAAAAAAA
>BKCP01009515.1:822067-840889 GCA_008636005.1 Striga asiatica
TGCCACGCCTTTGTATTCTCCAAAAGTAGACGGGCCGGGAGAATAGAGCAAAGGCGGGCCCAATAAAATCTCGTGCCCTCATTCTTGTGAAACCGAGCACGGATATCAACAACCACCACAAGAAGAGATAATTCCTTACGAATCAAGGCCCCATACTCGACCTCCGAAAATATGAAAGTGTCCGTGGAGCACGTCGAATTGATCCCAATCATCATATGTATCATCTCGGATGCGTACTCATCGATCTCAAGCATCGGGAGCATGGGTGTGAACACACTAGACTCCTCCAAATAGTCACGATCCTCAACAATACGAAATGACGACCCAAAGGACATCGGGACCACGTCATACTCAACATCACAAGCCAAATCCTCAATCAACGCACACCTCGAGTCCACGACATCACATGATGGCTCGGAATCCTCCTCAACAACATCCACCACAACATCAACTAACTCATCCTCCTCCTCTTCAAAATCATCCTCCCTAGTACTATTAACATCGCTCGGCACAACCAAATCCTCAAATGAACTCTCTCCCATGCCATACACCATATCAACTCCCGAATCCATACACTCATTCTCAACAATAGAATCAAAGCTCAAAGCACTATCACCGAAAGAGAGAATTGACATACCTAGTGTGGATTGCACGGCCGGATCGTCAAAAGAGGGAATTTCCTTAACACACAAATCGTCGATGTCCTCACTCGTGTCGAGAGGTTGCGTACCGTCATAAACGAGAGTGAGGCCCATCTTTTTCAAGGAGGCAAACCTATCCACCATAGCTCGAAATTCTCCCTCTAACCGAGTACTCTCCCGAATAATCCTCGCCGATAGAGAACAATACTTACCGAGCGAAATGTGAGAGGCATCCAAATCAAGAAAAGAGACAACGGTAGAGTCGAACTTCGTGAGTGTGATTTGTAGAACGGATGGAATGGGAATGCTTTTCCAACTATGAAACTCCTCAATGATCGTCATGAGGCTCGCAAGTGCCTCTCGAGTGCTCGTCAAAACCTCTCGGTGACGTTCGGTAGGCTCAACCATTGTTGGAACTGAAGCTTCGGAACTCAATGTAAAAGGTTGGCCAACCGATAAGTGCTCGTGTGATGGAGAGGGTAGAGCAATGGACTCGGTTTCTTCTTTTTCGGATATGGGAGCCATTGAAGAGCGAAGAGATTGATTGCACTTCTCCAAATGCTCCATAATCTCGTCTAAACGGCTTGGAGAAGCTTCCCGAGTCGGCTCGGGTGGAAGTGTGGCATCACAATAATTGAAAGGCGGTGGATAGTAGTGAGGTGTCTCGTCGTGACCTGGAGAGTAAGAATCAAAATCAACTTGAGATGGTGGGTAAACATGGCTCGGATACGGATAGGGCAGCCCTCCATACGGGTACATCTCCTCTTGGTAGTTGTCGGGGCATCCACGAGACAAGCTACCGGCATAAGCATAGCCGTATGGATCCATTGGAGCTCGTCTAGCGAAGTACCTCGCACAAGAAAAGCAAAACAACCAAGGCACACGAGAACAAGAAACGAAAAACACAAAAATAAAACTAAAACGACACAATATGTACAAGAACACACATAACAAAAAGCAAGAGAAATAGAAAATAAGCAAATAATCAAGAGAAACACGCAAAATCAAGAAAAATCCACAAAAAGCAAGAGAAACACGGAAACAAACGACAACTAGATAGCAAACTTGGCGTCCTACTCGCCTCCCCGGCAACGGCGCCATTTTGTTTGTAGTTTTTTTTTGGGCATGTGGTAACCGAGCTACCCGACTCGGGTCGTTCTCAAAGGAAGGCTGTTCGGAGCTTCGTTTACTACCTAGTCGTCAAAGTCACACAACCAAAAAGGTCCTAAACATTCTACTCGCAATTTGTGGTTTGAATTTAAGCTAAATTAATCTACGAAATGAGAGCAATTGAAAACAATTAACTAAGCACGCAAGAACATGAGAGAAATCAAGGGGGAAAGAGGGATTTTGGTTCACCGGAGTCTCTATGATCAAACACACACAAATAACCGAACATTGCCATGCTAGCTAAAAGCCTAGGAAACTAAATCAAACTCTAGAACAAAACGAGCAAGCATTTAACTCCTAATCACACTTAGTCAAGCATTCTCGATCCAAAGATTCAATCTTTTCCTCCAAGCAATACAAGCACAATATCAATTTTCACAAAAGCAAAAAAAAGATATACGAAGTAATGGGGCTTAAGACTAAGTACCCACTCTTACACGCACTTGCAAAGAGAAACGGAGTCAAAAGCTCGAAACTTTACTCGAAACAATGTCGCCGGAAATTCGCCGGAAAACTTGATTCATAAGCTCTCAACCAAAACATAAAAAAAAAAAAGAAAAGAGGAGAGAGAAGAGAGAAAATAGAGAGGATTTCCCAACTTAAAAGTTGGGAAATGAGGGTTGTTCCCCCAAAAATACAAAGCACAATGTCTTCTTATAGCTACACCTCAAACACACACTAAAAACACGCACATTTACTAAGCTACTCTCGAGGTCGCGGGCAGTTTCGCGAGTCGTGGGCACGGATGGCACGAGTGGCACGAGGAAGGCACGGTGCGGCGCGAGGAGAAGGAGTACTCTCGACCTCGCGGGTGAACTCGCGGGCGCGGACGCATGTTGGGCAAGACACTCGCGACCTCGCCATGAAACTCGCGCGCGCGGGGCACGCTGGGAAGGGAACTCGCGAGCTCGCAGGCAGATTCGCGCGCGCGGAGGGGATAAACTCGCGGCCTGGTGCGCTCTTGGACGAACTCGCGGGCAAAGAGGCATTTCGCGGGCTCGGAATGTTTGAACTCGCGGGCAAGCAACATGTAACGAAAACTCGCGACGCAGCTGGATTTCGAGGGCGTGAAGGCGGAAACTCGCGGGCACTGGGCGACTCGCGGGCTAAGGGCATTTCGCGGGCTCGAATCCTAGAATTCGCGGGCACTGGGCTCCTTAGGCTCAATTAACCCTAACTTCTCGCACACTTATCGGATTGACTTGAAATTTCGACCCACGCTTCCCAAATCTTTTTCTCCTCGTCTTGGAATGTTCAAATCGATATCGCCGCGCAATTAATATATATGCTCGGAAATGGTTCGCGTGGCTCGAACATGGTTCAGACGGCTCGGAAATGTCTCGGAAATGGCTCCTCTTCCCGAACTCGAATAATGTGGACCTAAACAACACCAAAAAGACAAGAAAATACACCGAACCACAAAATCTACAAAACGAAAGCAAAAATGCACGAAACACGATAAAATGGACCGGTCAATACTAAAACGGACCTAAAATCACTCAACTAAAACACATAAAACACACGAAAATAAGCACAAAAACACAATAAACACACCACCGACAAGAAATACGGGAAACCGGGGAAAACGAACAAAAAGACCAAAAACGACTAAAACAAAGGATAAGTACGAGACGACTCGAAACGGACCAAAAACCAAAGAAAAATACCTAAGTAGGGGAAAAACAAGCATGAAATAAACAAAGAAAACATGACAAAAGTGGAACAAACAACTCCCCCACACTAAAACCTTTGTTCGTCCCGAACAAAAGAAAAGAAAAAGAAAGAAAATCAAACAAACGAGCAAGGACAACGGTTCAAGCAAGACCAATCTCAAATCAATCAGTTAAGTCAAGAAGAATTCAAATGATCACAAGCACACACTTCAACAATTAACTCGGCCATATTGAGGAACAAAGACTCTCGAGTATGCAAATGTATATACCTCACTCAGTTTCCTTCGCAAAATATAAGATAGGTGCACTCAAATTTGGTCATCAGTCACGTTAATCATAAATTTGCCTATCGTCTAACCTTTACTCTAAAACAATCAAATAAATGAGACCGCGAATCACGAGGACTTGTAGGGATGTAACGTAGGCTCTTTGGACAGGGTAGGATAAATATAGGCTAAGTGGCTCACTATGTACAATCTAATCCATCACTTCACCATGACAATAACTCATCCGGTTGTTACCAACCGGTTTCTTCCACAACTCCAAGAACACGTACTTCCCAAACAACACACATTTTTTTTTCTTTTTTTTCTTCTTTTTTTTTTTGCGAAAACCTATTGGACATTATTATCTAGGTTTAACCTTCGGGTTTTCTGCCCGAGTCTCCTAGACCGGTTTCCCGTACTCATAGCTCATATCCACTACATTAGTGGACGGAGCTCTTGGAGTAGAATCCATTCGGTTTTCCCTCTTTTGTTTTCTTTTTTTTTTTCAAATATGAATATTTACACAGCAATCAGCCGTCACCTCCAACTCCCAACCCGCAACTCAATATCTTCATCACGAGGTTAACAAGAAAATTCAATTAAGGCTCAAAGGGGATGACTAGTGATTATTATTCTCGACAAAGAAAAAGGAAAAGAGAGTACAAGAAATGCCTCAATCATATTCACGTCACATCAATCTAATCCAATTATTTCAAAGCAGTCTCAAGGCAAATTCTAATTAACAAGATTCAGACCAATATCACACAAGAAACAATAAGGCTCAAACCTCACAAGGTAAATATGTTCCTCAACACAACGAAGCCAATCAATTAAAGATATATTACTCGTGCTCATCATCACATCTTCTCAATTAAACCAACGATTATCAAAAAGCTTTGCAATACACCAATGTCCAGACTTTGAAAACACACAGAAACCTAAAAACTAGACTGGTCCACCACATAATCACGTAAAACTCCCCCACACTTAAAACCAGACAATGTCCCCATTGTCAAGTCGCGGTGAAGGAGAGTTAGACCATACAACAGATCAACGCAAAACAGAAACAAAGAAGCTGTACACAAATAAAAAGAGAAAGGGAAAAAGAGAATATACAAAGCACAGTGACAAGTCACTGTGCATCCGGAGGTGATGGTGGCTGGTGAGGGTGATTGGGACCCGAACCCCAACGGGCGTCCCACTGAGTGAAGCGCTGGTCCCAGCTGTCCATCCGAGCGTCCTGCTGGTCCTGCCGCTCGCGGATTGACTGGAGGCCGCCAGCGAAAGTGTCGAACTGGGTACCCATCTGAGTCCAGTGGGTCTGCTGCCGGGTCTCCCACTGGTCCCATCGAGTGTTCTGCTGTGCCTCCCAGCTGGTCCACTGCGTGGTCTGTCGGCTCTCGAGGGCAGCCCATCTGCTGTCCTGGGCGTCAAAGCGATCGTGGATCGAGCGGATGTCGGCGGTGTACTGAGTCTGAAAAGTGAACCACCATGCCGGTGGCTGCTGCGGGGGCATCTCCGGGTGAGAGCTTGGCGCCGGCGTCCAGTCGGGTGGAGGTGGAAGTAAATGGTCCTCGTCGATATTCATCTGCTCATGCGCGTCCTCCGTCGGTTGCCGAGACGACCCTGCCGGATCGGAATCAGGCTGACCCTGCTGGAGCTTTTTGAAATAGGTGTCGTAGGCGGTGCGCTTTGTGTACGCCTTAGCCGTAGTCCGATTCTAAATAAGGTCGGCCTGCTTGAGCTCGTTGTAGTTGAGAATTCGCATCTCAGACCGCTCCTGAAGCGCTATCTCACCATGAAGTCGGTAGGCTTCTGGGGTGATGTCGAAATGGTTCGCGAGTGCGGTAACGAAGTGCCCCAGTGCCAGTAGTCCGCGTCGAGTGAGGGCAATCTCCTGTAAGGAGTTCTGTAGGAAAGTCATCGAGCACACCCGCACGCCCGCTCGCATCGCCCAGAGGAGAAAAAGTTCGACCTCACTGACTTTATTCGCCTCCTTCTTGCCGGTAACATTGTAGCAGATGAATCGATGCACAACAGCTGTGGCCAGGTCCACGATAAGCCCATTGGACATGTCGGCAGAATCCCAGGTCGTATGAGGGGAGAGTTCGGCCCAACACTTCTTGGCGTCGAAATCGAGGGCCTTGCTTCGTGTACCGAAGAAAGTGAAACCGCACACGTCCTTCATCACCGCATTATCCACCACGAGGTCTTTCCCCTTAAGCCGACAAGTGAAGTACTCGTTCCCATCGGCGAGAACGAATGTGCTAAAGAACTCAAGCATGAGGGTACGATGTGAGCGCTCCTCTATTTTGGCGTAGTCGGTGAGGTTCAAAACCTTGAGGTACTTCATCACGTCGTCCAGAATACCTAAATCGTTCAGGAGGTCCCAGTCCACCGCCTTCGGTCTCACGACCTCCTTTTGCGAGAGTCGGGCATAAATCTCGCCTTCCTTCCGAGAATAAATCGGGAATGGAGCCCGGTATTGGTCCGAAAGATCATCGCGGTCCTCGACCGGAGGGGCATCTCGAGAGGAAGACTCGCCCGCTTGACGTTTCCTAGGCGGTTCTTGAGGGGTTTTCTTCTTGGTGGGACGAAACGGATTCTTGCCCATTGGAACGGTCGTTCGGGCAACTTGTCAAACACGTGGCGTGCGGTATTTTGAAGTAAAGGCTTGTGAACAATTTGAAACGGCTCGATCTCGGAGTTGGCCTCCTCACGCCCCAACAATAACCAAACTCAAAGTACAGTAAGCTATCGGTACCTTATCGTGAGAAATCCGGTGCGAAACGAGGAAATTGACGAGTGAAGTCACGTGGGTCGGTCGAGGCCGGATGAATGCCGGAATTTTTCGCAGCGGGAGGTCGTGGTCGGAGGACGTAGCCGTGAGTAGGTCGTCGGAGAGCGCAAGATGTCGGAGAATCGTCGGGATTGATGGGGAATTTGCGACTAGGGTTTGGAGATCGGGGCCGCGCGTGGACGGTAAGGGTGGAATGGTGAACGCGCCGCCGGAAATCACGGGAAGCTTGAAGAACGTCGCCGGAGCAGGGTAATCGGCGGTGGTCGTCGGTTGGGAGGAGGAGAGGTGCGGTGGAGGCTTCGCTTTTGTCGATCGAAATTGGGAAAGGGAAATGATGATGTTCAATAAGCGGAAGAAGGGATTTAAAACGATCCATCGCGGGGGCCGCGGCCGCGACCTCATCCCACGGCCGCGAGATATAAGTCGCAGATATTGGGGCTTGGCAAAGTTACCTCTCCGCGGCCGCGGCGAAGAAACGTCTCGCGGCCGCGACCCGACGCCGCGGTCGCGAGTTTCTTCACGGCCGCGAGATTTTGGACGCTGAACTTCGAGCCTTTGACAACAAAAACGTCTCCGCGGCCGCGGCGAAGAAACGACTCGCGGCCGCGACCCGACTCCGCGGTCGCGAGAAAATTCCGAGGCCGCGAAAAAGTCCCTGCAGAAAATGGCATCGAGACCGAGATAATGGTCGCCGCGGCCGCGGTGAAGGAAATCCCGCGGCCCGCGGCGATATATAATTTTTCTTTTCTTTTTATATATATATATAAACAAAATGAATACACCGCAGTACAAGGATACTCGATTTAATGCCGGGAGCGCGGCATAATGGCTTGATCACGCATATATAGGGTCGCCGAGACTGACGGTCTCGACATGTCGCTTCCCGAACTCGCCATCAACATATGGCTTCACTCTCTGCCTGTTAACCAAGAATACATCGTTTTTTGCTGGATTACGCAAACGGACGGCCCCAAATGACAACACTTCATCGACGATATACGGTCCACTCCAACGTGATTTGAGCTTCCCAGGAAAAAGACGAAGGCGAGAATTGAAGAGGAGTACCTTCATTCCGGGCTCGAGGTTCTTCCGAACAAGAGTGGCATCATGGAGCCTTTTTGTCTTCTCCTTGTAGATTTTGGAATTCTCATAGGCTTCATTTCGCCACTCTTCTAGCTCCGAGAGTTGCAATAGCCGCTCCTTTCCGGCTGCATCAAGGTCGAAGTTCATCTTTTTAATTGCCCAGAACGCCTTGTGCTCAATCTCAACCGGAAGGTGGCACGCCTTTCCATAGACTAAGCGAAATGGACTCATACCCAAAACTCCCTTGTACGCTGTCCTTTGGGCCCATAGTGCATCATCGAGTCTACTCGACCAATCTTTCCTGGACGAGTTTACCGTCTTCTCAAGAATGGTCTTGATTTGCTTGTTGCTCGTCTCTGCTTGGCCCGAAGTTTGCGGATGGTATGGGGTGGCCACTCTGTGTGAAATCCCGTATTTCTTCATTAGTTTCTTGAAAACCCGGTTGCAAAAGTGTTTGCCTCCATCGCTCACAATAACACGTGGGAATCCGAACCTGCTCAACACATGTCCCTGCAAAAACTTGATGACCACTTTAGCATCACATGTCCTCGTGGGGATAGCCTCAACCCACTTAGACACGTAATCTACGGCGAGAAGAATATACTCAAAACCACAAGATTTGGGAAACGGGCCCATAAAATCAATGCCCCATACATCAAAGATTTCAACTTGAAGATTATTAACTAAAGGCATTTCATTTCTTGGACCAATATTCCCAATTCGTTGACAACGGTCACAAGATTTGCAAAAAATATAAGCATCTTTAAAAAGGGTTGGCCAGAATAAACCTGATTGGAGGACCTTAAGGGCCGTCTTTCGACCTCCAAAATGTCCCCCACACTGAAGCTCGTGGCAAAAAGCAAGGACATCCGGTTGTTCTTCTTCGGGCACACACCTCCAAAGGATCTCGTCTTTTCCCATCTTGAAAAGGAATGGGTCATCCCAAAAGTAACTCCTACACATCAACACAAAGCGTTTCCTCTCTTGGGAAGAGAGGTTAGACAAAAAAACACCATCTGACAAATAATTAACGATATCCGCATACCAAGGAACACTAGAAACTTCACTCACATGCTCGTACGGAAAACTATCATCAATATTATTATCAAGCAAATGAGGTGAAATATCAGACGGGATGATACGAGACAAATGGTCGGCTACCACATTTTCCGACCCTTTCCTATCACGAATTTCCACATCGAACTCTTGCAAAAGTAAAATCCACCGAATGAGCCGTGGTTTGGATTGAGTCTTGCTCAAAAGATATCTCAAAGCAGCATGATCAGAATGAATAATCACTTTAGACCCTAAGATATAAGACCTAAATTTTTCAAGAGAAAACACAACAGCTAAAAGTTCTTTCTCAGTGGTAGTATAATTCAATTGGGCACCATTGAGAGTCAAACTAGCATAATAAATCACACGAAGCAATTTATCAACCCGTTGACCCAAAACGGCCCCCACAGCAAGGTTCGATGCATCACACATAATCTCAAATGGTAAAGACCAATCAGGTGCAATCACAATAGGAGCACTCACAAGTTTATCTTTCAATTTAGCAAAAGCCTCTACACATGCATCATCAAATACGAAAGGCACATCATTAGCAAGCAAGTGACACAAAGGCTGGCTGATTTTCGAAAAGTCTTTAATAAATCTCCCATAAAAGCCAGCATGACCCAGAAAACTTCTAACTCCCTTAACATTCACAGGAGGGGGGAGTTTTTCAATCACATCAATTTTTGCCTTATCAACTTCAATTCCCCGACTAAATATCACATGACCCAACACAACTCCACTCGTCACCATGAAGTGACTTTTCTCCCAACTCAAGGTCAAATTACTTTCAATGCATCTCTCAAGGACACGAGATAAGTTATGGAGACAATCAGAAAATAAAGTGCCAAAAATAGAGAAGTCATCCATAAATACCTGTAAGCAGTCCTCGAGCATGTCGGAGAATATGGAGAACATGCACCGTTGGAAGGTCCCGGGTGCGTTGCAAAGGCCGAACGGCATGCGTCTGAAAGCAAAGGTGCCGAATGGGCATGTGAAAGTCGTCTTGGGCTGATCCTCCGGGGCGATGGCTACTTGATAGTAGCCCGATAGTCCGTCAAGGAAGCAATAGTACTGATGGCCTGAGAGACGGTCCAGGATTTGATCAATGAAGGGCAATGGGAAGTGGTCCTTCTTCGTCACGGCATTGAGTCGCCGGTAGTCTATACACATTCGCCACCCGGTAGTGATACGGGTGGGGACCATCTCCTTTTTCTCGTTCTCGATCACGGTTATCCCTCCTTTCTTCGGCACCACGTGAATGGGACTGACCCACTCACTATCCGCCACCGGGTAGATAAGCCCCTCGGAATAGAGCTTCATTACCTCCTTCTTCACGACCTCCATCATGTTCGGATTGAGTCGTCGTTGGCTATCGCGAAACGGCTTGGCCCCTTCTTCTAAGATTATCCGGTGCATGCATGTGGCCGGACTAATGCCCTTGATATCCCCGAGACTCCACCCAATGGCCTTTTGATTCCTCTTAAGCACGTCAAGAAGCTCTCGTTCCTCGTCTCGGTTTAGCTCGGCAAAGATGATCACCGGCTTTTTCTTCTCATCATCAAGGAAAACGTACTTGAGGTGTCGGGGGAGCTCCTTAAGCTCTAGTGGAGATGGAATTGTTGCACGGGATTCCTCGACTTCATAGAGCTCTACCATTGGCCCTTCGTCATCCTCCAAATCGGGCATCAATCTTTCTTCAAACTCCCGAACCGTCATCTCCTCAACGAACGGGTCCATCACATCGATAAAGGCGCACTCCTCCACAAAGTTCACGGAAGATGCGAAAGTGGCCTCTCTAACAGAAATGGATACCGACTCGCCTAAAACAGTCATGTTCAACGTACCGTTCTTCACATCTATGAGGGTGTTGGTGGTGGCCATGAATGGTCTGCCTAGAAGGATGGTATGGTCCTTCCCGTTCTCCTGCACGTCCCCCACATCTAGGACCACGAAGTCCACCGGGACGATAAGCTTTCCCACACGAACAAGAATATCCTCTATGATTCCCTTGGGGTATCTGATTGATCGGTCGGCAAGCTGTAGGCACATCCGAGTTGGCCTCAAATCTCCGAGGCCGAGCCGCTGGTAGATGGAGAATGGCATGAGATTTATCCCCGCTCCGAGGTCTAGCATCTCCGAAGCCTCTTTTCCATTTCCGAGGGCAATTTTGATGACAAAACCCCCGGGATCACGTTCCTTCTTCGGCAAGTCGTGCTGCATTGCGCTTGCCGCCTCATAGACCACCACTTTTTCTCCGTCCTCGAACCTCCTCTTCTTAGTGACCAAGTCCTTGAAGAACTTGACGTACGATGGCATATTCTTTATCACATCAAGCAGCGGCAAATTCACATTGACCTTCGAGAGCATGGTGTAAAGGTCTCGAAATTGCTTCTCCTGCTTCTCATCCCGAAGCCGGCTCGGAAAAGGTATGCGTGGCTTATATGGATTTGGGGATCTGTGCAACAGTGGGCCATCGGCCGGTTTCTCCGAATCAGCTTCCTTGGAATTTCCGATATTCTCTTCCGCCTCCTTAGTCAGTTTAAGCTCCTCGGACTGATCCGACGGGCCCGGCATCTCTACCCGGTTATCGACCACTTTTCCGCTTCTCAACACTGTGATTGCCTGGGCCTCTTTAGGTTGGCTAGGCAACTTCCCCTTGTCTGCTTCAGACTCGATATTGCCCACCCGAGTAGCCAGCTGACCCACTTGGGTTTCCAAGCGTTTGATCGATGAGTCCTGGTTGGTGATGAACTGAAGGATTTTATCTAGCTTGTCGTCCTGGCTAGACGAACTCGAACCGGACCCTTGGACTTGCTGTTGTGGTTGCTGTTCTTGTTGGTAGCTCGGACGGGGGATGAAGTTGGGACGGTTCTGCTGTTGCATGAAATTTGGGCGGGGCTGCTGTTGGTTGAAGTTCGGACGAGGTGGCTGGAGAGTATTGTTGTTGTTGGACCACGAGAGATTTGGGTGATTTCTCCACCCGGGATTGTATGTGTTGGAATAGGGGTCATTGGGTTGCCGGTTTTGGTAACCTTGGAGAGCGTTGACGTCTGTATATTGTTTTCCGACCTCTTGGTCAAACGCCGATGGGCACACCTCGGATCTATGCCCCTGAATTCCACATGCTCCACATGTGTCTACTGCCATGGTATGCATGGACTGGCCTCCTCATGCATTCATTAGCCGCATTTGCTCGGTGAGTTCGGCTATTTGCTGGGCCATCATGTCTTGAGCAGAAAATACCTCGTTGACCACGACCCTTTTCCCTCGATTGCTCTTTTGAGACGAATTAGCACTCATCGTCTCAAAGATCTCATACATCTCTTCGGCCGTCTTTGCACCGATGTCTCCCCCCGCAGCGTTGTCAACCATATATTGCAAATTCTGGTTGAGGGAGTCGTAGAAGCAATTCATCAGTAGTCCCGGTGAAATATTGTGGTGGGGACACTGCCGCTGGGGATCCTTGAATCGCTCCCAGGCCTCGTGAAGAGGCTCACTCGGTAGTTGGGCAAACGAGACGATCTGTGACCGGAGCTCCTGAGTCTTCTGATGGGAGTAGTACCTCCCAATAAACTTCGTGTAAACCTCGGTCCAGGTGGTCAGAGATGCCGGTGCAAGTGTCATGAACCAGGCCTTGGCCCGGTCTTTCAATGTCTCGGGGAAGCACCTCATCTTCAACTGATCCTCATTCAGCCCGTTCAGTGGGAAGGTATTGAGGACATTGTAGAATTCCCGGATGAAGTTAAGCGGGTCTTCGCTTGGGAGCCCATGGAATGCCGGCAGCTGGTTATAGTGAATCATTTTTAGCTCATAATTTCGTGCGGGCTCTGGTAAACAGATACACGAAGTGACTGGCCCGATAACCGGCTAGGCCAAGGTTCGGAGGGTGTTACGAGGCGGTTGTTGCTGTTGCTCATCCATGTTGACGTTACTGCCTTCTGACGATTTCGGGGAGTGCTCGTCTCTTTCGTTAGATTCGAGAGTAAGCTCTTCCAGCAGCTCCCTCAGGCTCTCGTTCACTGATTTGTTGATCGGAGATAACAATTTGCGTCCACTCTTGGTACGCATACACTAAGACCAACAAGGGTTACGAGCACCAATGATAAGAAAAAGAAAATAAAAATAGACAAGAACTAACACCTAACAAATAAAAAGAAACCAAGAGAAACACGGAAACAAGAAAAATCACAAGAAATAAGAGAAACACTCAAAACAAAATGAATAGGCGCACAAAATAAGTCCTAAACCTTCCCCGGCAACGGCGCCATTTTGTTGTAGTTCTTTTTACCGGAGTTAAATCAAAAGATTCGAACACCGGGTCGTGTCTCAAGGAAGGTTAGCCGGATTATTTTGTACGATTATTCAAGCAAAAAAATGGAAAATAAAAGAAGTGAAAATCCTAAACATTCTAAACCAAGTTTGGAGATTTGATTTTCGTCTACTAATTTGAAAAGCAAGTAATTGAACAGGGCAGGCAAACTAGGAATCACAAATTTAATATATAATGAAGGAGCTAGGGTATCGGGGTCGATCAATTCCGGTTCTCAATACACTTAACGAGCAATCAAGAGCTCGGTTGAATGCCTCGCTAAACTACTCATCTAGAGGTCTATCCTCAATAACTCTTCGTAACAAGAGGATAGACATTAATAAGCAATTCTTGGAGCAATCAACACATAAGCAATACTATTACGAACAAGCTTATTCCTAACGAGCCTAGATCAAACGATTTCTCCCTTTTCAGTTTTAAAATCGATTAGATAGATTAAGATGGTGATCAATCATCAAAACCCTAAGTTAAGCACAACTCGAGAGGATTGAGCAATTATCATGCACATAAATAAAATCAAACCGGAACGATCTTCCCTTAACCCTAGCTAAAGGATTTAGCTACTCATAATGCATTCAACTCCAACACATATAATAATCAAATCCATTCAATCAATAAGTAAACGAAACGAAAGCTTACGATTGAAGAATCCAATGTTGCATACACGAATAACCGAATCCACAAGCTTAATCTTGGTGTTTTCACAATCCAAGATCAAATCCTATGAAGAACTAAGAGAAAAACTGTTTTGGAGTGAATAAAAACGAGAGAGAGTCTAAACCTAGGTGAAAGAATGAATGAAAAACTGATCAAACGCGCAGCATAAAATTTCTGCTGTCGCGACCTCCGCGGCCGCGACTTAGCCCTCCGCGGCCGCGGCGAACAACATCTCGCGGCCGCGACCTCCTCGAGCCAGAAATTGGAATTTACGTGCATCTCGCGGCCGCAACTTCCTCTTCTCCGCGGCCGCGGCGAAGAATTTTTGAACTTTGGTTTTCGGGTTCGTCTTCTCTCATCCGGACTCGGAATTTGATCCCGTCTTCTCCATCGCGACCCCAACTCATCCAACTAGACAGTTGACCTCGCATAGTCATACACCGAGCCTCCCAACCTGCACATCACCACCGACAAGAAATACAGGAAACCGGGGAAAACGAACAAAAAGACCAAAAACGACTAAAACAAAGGATAAGTACGAGACGACTCGAAACGGACCAAAAACCAAAGAAAAATACCTAAGTAGGGGAAAAACAAGCATGAAATAAACAAAGAAAACATGACAAAAGTGGAACGAACACTGCCATTAACCAGGACCGAGAACGTGCAATGCTCCACACACGCCTCTACAAAGCTGATCCAACGCTCCGGGAATCCCATCCTAGCCAGTGCCTCCCTAAGAAACGGCCACTTCACTCTATCATACGCCTTAGCCATATCTAGCTTCAGCGTAATGTTCGGTGCCCGCTTCCAGTCTGCATGGGAGATATCGTGGATCATCTCCTGGGCCAGTAGTATGTTATCACTAATGACCCGATCCTTGACGAAGCCACTCTGGTTCGGAGATATGAGGGAGGGGAGAATGGGGGAAAGACGGCCGTTAAGAATTTTCGAAATAAGTTTATTGGTCACGTTACATAGGCTGATGGGCCTGTAGTCGGACCAAGAGTTCGGATTGGGTCTTTTGGGAATCAAGACGACAGAGGTAGCCGTGAATGAATCCGGCATCCGGTGACCGGTGAAGAAGTCCAACACCGCCTCCTCAACATCAGGCTGGACTATATCCCAGCAGACCTGATAGAAGAGGGAAGAGAACCCATCGGGGCCAGAAACGCTGTTGGGATCAATCCCAAAGACAGCATCCCTAGGTTAGTTGCTAGGTTAGTTCTTTCTTGCTGCTAGGTTAGTTGTCTGATGTTGCTAGGTTAGTTGTCTTTTGTTGCTAGGTTATTTCTTTCTTGCTGCTAGGTTAGTTGTCTTTTGTTGCTAGGTTAGTTGTCTGTAGTTGCTAGGTTAGTTGTATTTTGTTGCTAGGTTAGTTATTTGTAGCTGTTAGGTTAGTTGAGTTTTGTTGCTAGATTAATTGTCTTAAGTTGCTAGGTTATTTTTTTCTTGCTGCTAGTTGTCTTTTGTTGCTAGGTTAGTTATCTATAGCTGCTAGGTTAGTTGTGTTTTGTTGCTAGGTTAGTTGTCTGATGCTGCTAGGTTAGTTGTATTTTGTTGTTAGGTTAGTTGTCTGAAATAAATAACCTAGCAATAAAATACAACTAACCTAGCAGCATCAGACGCAGCTAGGGTCTGATGCTGCTAGGTTAATTGTATTTTATTGCTAGGTTATTTATTTCTTGCTGCTAGGTTAGTTGTCTTTTGTTGCTAGGTTATTTATTTCTTGCTGCAAGGTTAGTTGTCAATGGGTCAACGCCGGAGTCAACGCTGGAAGTCAACGGTCAACGCCGAAAGTCAACGATTTTCGACGGAAGTCAACGGTCAACGCCGGAGTCAACTAATAATTATTTTATTATTTAATTAATGTATATTTTAATTAATTTTGATCTAGACAAAATGAGTGGCTAAGATTGAGTCTCACGTTTTAAGGAGTGGTCTCATTGGATCCGTCCCCTATATATATAGATATAGAAGTGCGCTCAAATGAGAATGAGTAATAGTGAAAGAAATAAGAATAAATCTAGAGCATTGGATACATCATATCAATGGCCATGATTAAGTCAAAGTTTGGTCAATCATTAATGACAATATGGTAAATTAACATATACATTGTGATAAATTTACATATTTAACTACTCAATAGGGGCAAACCAGACATTACACACTAACCTACCAACCCTAATATTTATACCACACAAACACATACAAACACACGCACACTCTCAGCACACACACACACAGAAGCCCAACCCGTCGGAGACTACCAACGTGCCTCAGCCGGTTTCCGCCGCACCTCAGTCGGCCTCCGCTGTACTACCGGCATGTCTCCACCATTCCTCCGTCGCCCGCCAGAGAGTGCCGCAATGCAGAAGATAACTCCGGTCGTGCCTCCACCGTGCCCCCGCGGGCCTTCATCGTGGTTGCCGTCTCCGGCGTTGCCCTTCAGCCGTCACTCCGAATCTGAATGGGCGGCGCTCTGCCGCGCCTGAAAACCTGACGTCCGCTGTCATTTCTCCCGTCTCCTTCCCCGCAGGAGGCTCCGGCGAGAAGCCCTACGAGGTGGAGGCTCAGGCTGTCTGGTGGTTCGCGTCGCAGGGGGGATGGCGGCGGTTTGGGCGGAATGACGTCGACTCCGACGGTGAGTTTTGGTAGCGGCGAAATCAGGGCTTAGATTGGGCGAAATTGTGGCTGAGATTGGGCGAAATCGGGGCCGAGATTGAGAAATAGCTAAATTGGGGCTGAGATTTGGGCGGATTTGGGGCTGATATTGGGCGAATTGTGGATGAGATTGAGCAACTGAATTGTGGATGAGATGAGATTGAGAAATGTGCATTTCATTGTTTTGGGATAGAACTTATTTTGGAAATTAGATATAGCTAGGGACTATTTTGCAATTTTGAACATTTAATATGTGTATAATTTATTACTTAAGGGCAATTTATAATTTAATAGAGATTAATTTATGCACAATATTATACATTATATGCACAATATTGTGCCTAGCACTTTAAAAAAATATTGTCATATGTATATGAAATTATTAAAATTTTGATAAATATGTCATTTTATTGATAAGTGATTTTCACAATATTGGTCTATAGATATGCGCTTTAAAAGTAAAATCAAATAATCAAAACGAAAAATAAATTTTCGAACTGAAAATTTTGACATAATCGGTTTAATTTGTTGGTTAATATAAATAATCAAAATAAACAAAATAAATTATATTATTTATTCTAAAAACATGATTAGTCTTTAATATTTGTATTTAATATTATATGTTTGATTAAAAATTTAATATATAAGTAACAAAATATAATGTGCAATATATCAATTATTAATGTGCAATTCGTCCAATACTACGGTGCATGGTGTTGGCCAAATTGAACTGAAACGAACTTTTGTTCTAAATCATATTTAAATTAAACATAAATAATTGTTTATTCAGTTCGGCTAACCGAATTATCCTAACTAATCGAAATAATATGCTCTTAATATTAACATTATGTTTTATTAACAAGTTTAATATGTTAATAATATTATGTATTATTTTTATATTATTTATTTGTTAAAATATATAATATATAAAATACCAAAAACAATAAAGTATAAACACCCATACACAAATGTGCATCTACTATAACACTTGTATGCATTCTATTGATCGAGTACTTTTCATATGCATCTCAATTTTAGGAAATTTTAATAATGTGTATTTTAATTAAAATTATCTTTCACTTATTATATAACTCATGTAATTAAAATATGTCTAGTATTTTTTAATTTTATTTAATATTATATGTCGAAAATAAATAATAATGTTTTTTAAATAAATTAATTACAAGCGCATTAATGTGCATTCCTTCTAATGCTATAATGCAATCTGACATTCACTAATGTGCAAAAAAATTAATACTATTGTGCATAAAATTTGAGTTTTTTTTATGTTCAAATTCAAACTAAAAATTAACTGAAATAATTTTATTGTTCGATTGGTTGAAATATTTCATTATTTATTATTATGAAAATATCTTTTGGTAGTTTAATAATTTTATATTTTTTATTGTTTTTTGTTTAAAAATGACATAATTTATATATGTATACAAAAATATATAAAGAATACTATTATTTTGTATATTTTCATAAATTGAAGATTTCACCCATGGGTGAAATTGAAATTTAATAAAAAGATATTCATGAAATGCAGATTTCACCCATGGGTGAAATTGAAATATAATAAAAATTATCAAATTTGCAATTAGATCCCTGTGAAATATCAAATTCTCAACACACAGTTTCACGTGTTCCCGGCCAATTCGGCCGTCGTCCTTGACGTCACGAATCGCCCGACCGAGAGGACGTACGGATTCTCGCCGGTGATTTGCTCCATCCGACCGGTTTTTTCTAAAATCGGGTGGCTGTCTGGAGTTGGTGACGGAGCTGCGACGGGCCTCGATTGGTGCAGTTTTGATGGCCGTGGGATTCTCTGGTCACGTGGTTGAAGCGTACGGTTGATGTGTTGTTGTGCCAGCGGCGACGATTTTTCGGCCGCATTCTGTCTATGAAATCCGGTGGGGGATTGGACGCTCCGGCAGGTTGGGATGAAAGCGGATGTGACAGTGATGCTCTCGCAGGCGGCGGTAGTGGCGGGGCGACGGCGGCGGCGCGGAGGCGACTGTGGCAGCACGGAAGTGTTGGTGCAGATCCGGTGGTCTGTGGCGTGGACGCTCCGACAGGTAGGGATGAAGGCGGTTGTGACGGTGATGCTCTCGCCGGCGGCGGCAGTGGCGGGGCGACGACGGCGAGGCGAAAGTGGCGGTGCAGATCCGTCTGTTTTGTGTGCGTAACTGTCGTGGTGATATGTGTGCGTGCCAGTGTGTGAGATAGTGTGCGGTGCGTGTGTGTGAGAGATTTTGGTGTGGTGCGTTTGTGTGAGAGATTTTGGTGTGGTGGGGTTGACTTGGGTCCTGATGTGGTTTAATTGTGTATAATGTCAAAATTACCCTTAATGAATGTATAAAATGCTGTATTTTTTTTGCCGTTAGATCATCTGATCCAATGACTGTAATGTATTTTTATTTCTTTCATTGAGAACCATTTTCACAGGAGCGCATCCCTATATATATATATATATATA
>BKCP01009515.1:841328-880888 GCA_008636005.1 Striga asiatica
TTTTTAATTATTTTTTTATTTATTTTTTATTTATAAAAAAAAAAAAAAACTTAAAAACGGAATTTGAAAATCCGTTCTTAATTTTATTTTAATTTTTTGTTTTTTAAAAAATAACGGGCGATTACACTATAATTGACCGAGATTGTAGTAATTCGACTTCAATTGTACTAATTCGAATTCGATTACACTATAATTGACCGAGATTGTACTAATTCGACTACAAGTGGACTAATTCAAGGCCGATTACACTATAATTGACCGAGATTGTACTAATTTGACTTCATTTGGACTAATTCGAGGTCGATTTTACTATAATTGACCGAGATTGTACTATTTTGACTTCAATTGGACTATAATTGACTGTGATTGTACTAATTTGACTTCAATTGGACTAATTTGACTTCAATAGGACTAATTTGACTTCATTTGGACTAATTCGAGGTCGATTACACTATAATTGACCGAGATTGTACTAATTTGACTTAAATTGGACTAATTTGACTTCAATTGGACTATGATTGACCCAGATTGTACTAATTTGACTTCAATTGGACTAATTTGACTTTATTTGGACGATAATTGACCGAGATTGTACTAATTCAAGGTCGATTACACTATAATGACCGAGATTTTACTAATTCGACTTCAATTGGACTAATTCGAGTTCGATTACACTATAATTGACCGAGATTGTACTAATTCGACTTCAATTGTACTAATTCGAGATCGATTACACTATAATTGACCGAGATTGTACTAATTCGACTTCAATAGTACTAATTCGAGAACGATTACACTATAATTGACCGAAATTGTACTAATTGGACTTCAATTGGACTAATTCGAGTTCGATTACACTATAATTGACCGAGATTGTACTAATTCTACATCAATTGGACTAATTTGACTTCAATTGGACTAATTCGAGTTCGATTACACTATAATTGACCGAGATTAAATTGACCGAGATTGTTCAATCTCGGTCAATTATAGTGTAATCGAACTCGAATTAGTCCAATTGAAGTCCAATTAGTACAATTTCGGTCAATTATAGTGTAATCGAACTCGAATTAGTCCAATTTAAGTGGAATTAGTACAATCTCGGTCAATTATAGTATAATCGTTCTCGAATTAGTACAATCTCGGTCAATTATAGTGTAATCGAACTCGAATTAGTGCAATTGAAGTCAACTTAGTACAATCTCGGTCAATTATAGTCCAATTGAAGTCAATTTACTCCAATTGAAGTAGAATTAGTACAATCTCGGTCAATTATAGTGTAATCGAACACGAATGAGTCCAATTGAAGTCGAATTAGTACAATCTCAGTCAATTATAGTGTAATCGAACTCGAATTAGTCCAATTGAAGCCGAATTAGTACAATCTCAGTCAATTATAGTGTAATCAAACTCGAATTAGTCCAATTGAAACCGAATTAGTACAATCTCGGTCAATTATAGTGTAATCGAACTCGAATTAGTCCAATTGAAGCCGAATTAGTACAATCTCAGTCAATTATAGTGTAATCGAACTCGAATTAGTCCAATTGAAGTCAAATTAGTACAATCTCGGTCAATTATAGTCCAATTGAAGTCAATTTAGTCCAATTGAAGTCAATTTAGTCCAATTGAAGTAGAATTAGTACAATCTCGGTCAATTATAGTGTAATCAAACTCGAATTAGTCCAGTTGAAGCCGAATTAGTACAATCTCGGCCAATTATAGTGTAATCGAATTCGAATTAGTCCAATTGAATTTGAATTAGTACAATCTCGGTCAATTATAGTGTAATCGTTCTCGAACTAGTACAATTGAAGTCAAATTAGTACAATCTTGGTCAATTATAGTGTAATCGAACTCGAATTAGTCCAATTGAAGACGAATTAGTACAATTGAAGTCGAATTAGTATAATCTCGGTCAATTATAGTGTAATCGACCTCGAATTAGTCCAATTGAAGGGGAAGTAGTACAATTGAAGTCAAATTAGTACAATCTCGGTTAATTATAGTGTAATTGAACTCGAATTAGTCCAATTGAAGTTGAATTATTACAATCTCGGTCAATTATAGTGTAATCGAACTCGAATTAGTCCAATTGAAGCTGAATTAGTACAATCTCGGCCAATTATAGTGTAATCGAACTCTCCAATTGAAGTGGAATTAGTACAATCTCGGTCAATTATAATGTAATCGAACACGAATTAGTCCAATTGAAGTAGAATTAGTACAATCTCGGTTAATTATAGTGTAATCGAACACGAATTAGTCCAATTGAAGCCGAATTAGTACAATCTCGGTCAATTATAGTGTAATCGAACTCGAATTAGTCCAATTGAAGCCGAATTAGTACAATCTCGGCCAATTATAGTGTAATCGAACTCGACTTAGTCCAATCGAGTTGGAATTAGTACAATCTCGGTCAATCATAGTGTAATCGTTCTCGAATTAGTACAATTGAAGTCGAACTAGTACAATCTTGGTCAATTATAGTGTAATCGAACTCGAATTAGTCCAATTGAAGACGAATTAGTACAATTGAAGTCGAATTAGTATATTCTCGGTCAATTATAGTGTAATCGACCTCGAATTAGTCCAATTGAAGGGGAAGTAGTACAATTGAAGTCGAATTAGAACAATCTCGGTTAATTATAGTGTAATTGAACTCGAATTAGTCCAATTGAAGTCGAATTATTACAATCTCGGTCAATTATAGTGTAATCGAACTCGAATTAGTCCAATTTAAGTGGAATTAGTACAATCTCGGTCAATTATAGTGTAATCGTTCTCGAATTAGTACAATCTCGGTCAATTATAGTCCAATTGAAGTCAATTTAGTCCAATTGAAGTAGAATTAGTACAATCTCGGTCAATTATAGTGTAATCGAACACGAATTAGTCCAATTGAGTCGAGATAGTACAATCTCGGTCAATTATAGTGTAATCGAACTCGAATTAGTCCAATTGAAGCCGAATTAGTACAATCTCGGTCAATTATAGTGTAATCAAACTCGAATTAGTCCAATTGAAGCCGAATTAGTACAATCTCGGCCAATTATAGTGTAATCGAACTCGAATTAGTCCAATTGAAGTAGAATTAGTACAATCTCGGCCAATTATAGTGTAATCGAACACGAATTAGTCCAATTGAAGTCGAATTAGTACAATCTCGGTCAATTATAGTGTAATCGAACTCGAATTAGTCCAATTGAAGTCAAATTAATCCAATTGAAGTCAAATTAGTACAATCTCGGTCAAATATAGTATAATCGAAGTTGAATTAGTACAATCTCGGTCAATTATATTGTAATCGAATTCGAAATAGTCCAATTGAAGTCGAATTAGTACAATCTCGGTCAATTATAGTGTATTCGACCTCGAATTAGTCCAATTGAAGTCAAATTAGTACAATCTCGATCGATTATAGTCCAATTGAAGTCAATTTAGTCCAATTGAAGTAGAATTAGTACAATCTCGGTCAATTATAGTGTAATCGAACACGAATTAGTCCAATTGAAGTCGAATTAGTACAATCTCGGTCAATTATAGTGTAATCGAACTCGAATTAGTCCAATTGAAGCCGAATTAGTACAATCTCGGCCAATTATAGTGTAATCGAACTCGAATTAGTCCAATTGAAGTCGAATTAGTCCAATTGAAGTCAAATTAGTACAATCTCGGTCAATCTCGAATTAGTCCAACTGAAGTCAAATTAATCCAATTGAAGTCAAATTAGTACAATCTCGGTCAAGTATAGTATAATCGAAGTTGAATTAGTACAATCTCGGTCAATTATATCGAAATAGTCTAATTGAAGTCGAATTAGTACAATCTCGGTCAATTATAATGTAATTGACCTCGAATTAGTCCAATTGAAGTCAAATTAGTACAATTGAAGTCAAATTAGTACAATCTCGGTCAATTATAGTGTAATCGACCTCGAATTAGTCCAATTTGACCTCGGTCAATTATAGTGTAATTGACCTCGAATTATAGTGTAATCGACTTCGAATTAGTCAATTGGACTAATTCGAGTTCAATTACAATATAATTGACCGAGATTTGTACTTTTTTAATTCGACTTCAATTGGACTAATTCGAGTTCAATTACATTATAATTCACCGATATTGTACTAATTTAACTTCAATTGGACTAATTCGAGGTCAATTACACTATAATTGACCGAGATTGTACTATTTTGACTTCAATTGAAATCCGTTTTATTCGTTTTTAATTTCTTTTTATTTTTTATAATCCGTTTTTATTTTTTATCTATTTTTATTTATTATTTAAAAAAAACTTAAAAACGGATTTGAAAATTCATTTTTTTATAAATAAATAATATAAAATAAAAAATAAATAAAAAATAAAAACGGATTTTGAAAATCCGTTTTTAAGTTTTTTTTTAATAATAAATTAATAAATTATAAATAATAAATAATAAAAAAATAAAAAACGGATTATGAAAATCCGTTTTTTAAAAAACGGATTTTCAAAATCCGGCCGTTTGATTGATTTCCACCAGATTTTTGTTTTTTTATTTTTTGCCACAAATTTTTGTTTTTTTTTTTATATAAATAGATTACCCGGGGGTACGTAGTGCTATTGCCCCAGCCCGATAATAATTTTCAAACAACTTACTTAATATAACAATTCAATTATAAATGTGATGCATATTGTTAAATAATTTTTATTTTAGTTGTTATCTTTATATAAAAGCTTATGTTATTTTTTTTTTTAGTTTTCTTATTTTTTTTTTTTTAACAAAATAGACTTTTTATTTAGAATTTACAAAGTATATCATTTACATTTTGAAAATGAAGATCATAATAATAAAGATAGGAGATTCACTTTTGCAAAGGTTCAACCATTTTGGGATTAAAATTCAATATCTTTGAGAGCCTATGAATTTTTCGTATCAAAAGATTGATGCTTATTAATAAATTATCAATAAATAAAGTTGTAAAAGATACAAAATTAGAGTTGATGCTTATTAATAAACTATTAATAAATAAAGTTGTGAAAGATCTTAAATTAAACTTGATAGTGATAGCATAACGCGTCCCAAGAACAAATCTTATATAATGAATAAATATTATATTTATATTTTTCATGGACTAATCTCCAGAGATGCTACGAGCAGTGTGAATCAAATTGTGAATTTTCTGTATTAATTAAAATTATAAAAAACGATAAATGAGGGGCATTGGATTATAAAATTTAATCTAACTAAGAATAAGAAAATAATAAAATAAAATAAATATACAGAGAAAAATCTATTCGCAGTTCCGTGTACGCTCTTGCTCAACTAATCTAATTAATTGTGATGTCAAGTTTCACTATCTTCTAAAATTACTAGCCCTAGATAACAACACGCTCTGCTACCCGAATTTTTCCTTATACTATATTTAGCCAAAATACGCTCTTCAGTTAAACCTGGAGTGGGGGTATTTATAGAAGAAAATAGAGGCAGTTCAAAGGTTGGAGAGAATTAGCCGTTAGATTAAAGGAGAATCGAACGGTTGAAGTGAAGCAACACAGTTAATGCGCACGTCGTACGAGGAGGCACGATTTACGAGGAAATGATGACAGTCTGGCAGATGAAGAGACAGATGTGACAAGTGGCAGTTGTGGAGTTTGAATTTCAAAATGGTGGCCGAAGAGAGAAGTAGTCGAAAAACAGAAAGGAACGTGATGAATGGTCGATAGACAGGGAACGAGAGGATGGCTGATGGATGGACGAAAATCTACTCTTAGATCGAGTCATTCAGACTCGACCAGAGTGGGAGGACTAGATGCTATGGGATTTTATACCTCAAGGAAAATGGTCCAGTGAGCCAATCGAATACACCGAACCATCCGCCGTGGTCGAACATAATCTGAGTAGGGTGGTTGTGGTCGAACATATCAGGAGCAAGAACCTCTGAATCAGGACACAGCTTGAAAGGGGATTCCAGTACTTGGAAAGCAAGTCGATCCCGGACCTATGGAGGGTCGAGGATCGACCTATGACACAAATGGTTGTTCGATCGACCATTTCCTAGACTGAGAGCAGTCATCGAATTGATCTAGATATGGTCGAGCATTAGAGCCTTTGAGGAGATCTCAGAGGAATCAAATTCACGCGTGCGGAGGACACGTGGTACGACCTGATTGGTCCAGATAGCATAACTATCTCTGACACACCTCTAGTGTATGTTGTACGAACGGGCAGCCACCTGAGTTCTTTCGGGCAGTAGGTATCCCACCACTATATATACGGGTGAGCTTTACGATTTCAGCATGACATTTTTAATTATACTCTTGAGATTTGAGTAGAGCTTATATTGCCTTAAGAATCAGAGGCTCTTCACCGAAAAACCCCTCCGGTGTGAGAGTTTTTCGAGTTACTTGGCATTCTACCAGCAAGGAAGAACAAGGCGAGCCGATATCCAGCCGGTCAGAGTGTTCGACGTTACCAGCTGCCATCCTCGAAAAGTGCTCAAGCTAGCCAAACACTTTTAAGACTAGTTACTCTCACGAGTATGGGGGGCCAAGAAAATAAAAATAATACATAAACAAGAAAAATGGGCAAGGTAGAAAATATTAAAAATAAAATTCTAAAACCATTCAATTATTACTCAAAATTCACAATTCAATAACGGCACTCCCCGACAACAGCGCCAAAATTTGACTGCGCGTCGCAGTGCGGCAAATTAAAATCTATTTTCTCTTTGACTAACCTCCACTAACTAGTAGTAGCGGCAAGCAAGGGTCGATCCTATGAGTAGTGTGAATCAAATCATGAATTTTTCTTATTAATTGAAATTAAAGCGATAAAAGAGGGGGAATTGGATTAATAAATCTAATCTAACTAAGAATGAGAAAAAAATAAATAAAATAAAATAAAATAAATATATAGAGAAAAATCTAGTTTGCGGTTCCTTCTACGCCCTCGCTCGACTTATCTAACTAATTTTGACATCAAGTTTCACTGTCTTCTGAAATTACTTGCCCTAGATAACAACACGCTATGCTACTCGAATTTCTTCTTGCAGTATATTTAGTCGCAACACGCTTTTCGGTTAAACCTAACTACTGTATAGTCTAAAACATGCTCTCTAGATTTAATACAATAGCAGCTTTATGATCTAGGAAAATAGACTAGTCTAAGTATTAGATTCATATTTTTGGCCTACTTAATTAGGTTGTGTTATTCTCGATAGTGTTCAGCTATCGTTTGCTGCTAACGAATCAAATTAAACAACAATTACAAATTGCAAGTCCAATTCTAGCATTAGACGTGAAAAACTCATCTAGGTAACCAATCTAAATAATATCGAACACATCATGGTTGATCAAAGTAAAATAACACAAGTAATTCCATATAAATAGCAAAATAATCAATCACCGTAATCAATTAAACATAGCCAAGTATGTAGGAATGACATCCCCGAAACTAAAAATAAAAAATAGCAGCCATCGGACCGGATTTGTCATATGGATTTTTTTGTTTGCACGGCATTATAACAATCTATACTTATATAATAAGAATTAACATTTATCAAAAATAGTAGGTCAAATTATAGTCAAGGATTTGCATTAAATATTTTTCCTAAGTTTTTGTCATTTTCACACTTCTCATTAATTATGTCTTTTTCACACATCTAATTAATTCATTAATTACGACATAATTATCATAAATCATTCCATCTGAGCTTTTATCGTTAAAATGTATAGCGATCTGTTATGACCTTATCCCATTGATATTTCCATGAAGCGTCGTTATCGCGTTCTATTTTTTTGGTAACCACTCTATATCAATAACCGGATATTTGGTTAATGATAGTACACGTCTTTATTTCAAAGAGCGGATATTCTTTGACCTTTAATTAATCTGAACTGATTGCTTTGACTTTTCAATTTTTAAAAACTCTTTTTTTAAATATTCTGACTTAAGATTCGGATTTCATTATACAAGTTATCGGATTGTTTGAATGAAAATGAATGAAAAAAACACCAAAAACAGGTAGTCTTATTCATATAACCAATCCTAAAATATTAGTTTGTTCACAAAAAAGAGACAAATCCTAGAAATCCTAAAATATTAGTTTGTTCAAAAATATTAGTTTGATTTTTAGGATTTGTCTCTTTTAAAAATATTAGTTTGTGATAATGAGGAGTTACCAAATAATCAAACTCATAATGTTGTGTACAAAGAGGTTTTTAATAATATATGATTGTTACCGAACTTTTTATGATTCAACAATATTCCTATGTATTTTAATGATTTCAATTTCGATCCTAATGCACGTGAAGTTATATTATTCTTCCAAATTTTACATCCCGTGCATCGCACGGGTTACGTACTAGTCTATATAAAAAGATTTATTATTTATCAAATTTAGTATGACAAAAAGTCAAACAATATTTATTACTTTCTATTTTCAGCAATTTTTTATTTTCTTAATTCCTTACCAAAAATTCGGACTACATAAATGATTTAATTCTACATTCATCCATAGTTTTTAAACCCGGCCCGGTAATCGACTCGGGCAGGTCACCGGGTCACCGGTTCAACCGTCGGATCACCGGGTCAATTGCTGAACCGGATAATTAATTTTAAAATTTTTAAAATTATATATAGAGTATTTTTGTCATATAAATATACATAAAAGTAACAAAATTAAATATTTTGTGTATTAAATTTGTACATTAAAGTATTAATAATATGTATCTCATGATAAATATTTACCATATAAACATATATACATAGTTTTATTTTTCAAAAATAAAAAATATAAAAAAATGTACATGGACCGGGTCAACCGGGTTGACCAGGCTGGGTCAATGTCCAGGGTCAAGACCGGGTCGGCCGGGTTTTGACTGGGTTTGACCGGGTCCTTTGTTGCCCGGTCCAAATACCCCACCCGGACCGGTTCCGGCTCCGGGTAGACCGGGTCTCGGGTTGACCCACCGGGCCGGTCCGGGTTACAAAACAGTGCATTCATCCATTTATTAATTTTCTTTTTAACTAATTGCTAGAAAATCGGTCACCATAAATGCATAGTTCCTTATCACTTTATTTTGGAAAAATCTTATTGCATAGAAATTGTGTTCTCATTTCAAATTTAAAATTTAATATTTTTTATGCATTATTTAGTTGCCTTAAAATCGGGTTGAACAAAAATTTGGAATTAGGCAAAATACAATAACATCTTTTTATATAAATCAAAAATTAAATATATATTTATAATTTATAATTTTGTCGAATTCAAAATTCCGTCTCATTATTTATACTTATTATTCACATCGGGTTTTAAATATATGATAAAATTTTACCAAAATAATTATTTATTTATTTTTTCCCAATAACCGAATACTTTTGTCACACTCTTCGAATAGGAATCCGTCTTCTGAAAGATCCTGGCTAATGTCTAAACTCAATGATTTCAAATTCTGTCAAAACCAAAATCATCCTCCTCAAAAATACTCTTCATCTGCAAAATACGGGTGAACCATGCACTTCGCCATAGATACAGTAATAAAAGCTACATAGGAGTTTGTCACTAGGAGTGACTTGGACAAAAAGAAAGGAAGTGGCTTTAGAATCACGTTATAGTCAAATCGAATTTCTGAATAAAATTTTGAAATGACACATATTTTGAAATGAATATAATGTAATTTATTATCAGTTATGTACAACACACGGAATGTGTACTAATTTTAGATAGACAATTTTATGTAATTTTGTACAATTTTAATTTTATATGACATTTTTAATAAATTATATAGGTACATTGTTTCATATTGATTCCATGTTCAAATTTATAAATAATATTTAATATAATTTTTAATTTATAAATATTAATTTTAATCGCTTACCCGTGCATCGCACGGGATTCGTACTAGTTCAATTCTTAACATAATAAATAATAAAAGAAAAAGTTCAATGCGGTCTCCCCCCGCTTCTGATTTTCGATCCCGTGATCTCACGTCTTTTTTTCTTCTCCCCTGCATACTTTCTTCTCTAGTGGCTACAAATATATTGTCCCATATTTTGGTGTCCATGTTTTTGGTATCTTTGCTCAAGTCTTATGTCTTCTTTTTCAAACTCGTGATCTCACGTCTTTTTTTCTGCTCCCTGCATACTTTCTTCTCTAGTGGCTACAAATATATTGTCCCATATTTTGGTGTCCATGTTTTTGGTATCTCTGCTCAAGTCTTATGTCTTCTTTTTCAAACTCCTTTTCCCTCCTTTTTAATTCTTGCAGCCGCCACCCTCAATAAGTCCCCTAAGTACAATTGTTTTAAGTAATAAAATCCTTGGCCCAAACCTTTTATCAAACAATCCACGTAATACCTCACATCATCTACGGGGCCTTTCTTCTACAATTACAACATATAGGTCGAAACTATTATGAGTCTCGTGCAGTGAACGGGTAAGAGATATTCATTAATATTTATAAGTTAAAAAACTTTATTAAATAATATTTATAAATTGAAAATATGGAATCAATATGTTTCAGTACTTAAAATAAATTTATTTTTGTATAGACCTATTCAAATCAGAAAAAAATTAAGTAGTTATTTCGTTTACGTCCAAGTTAACATTGACCCGTAAGTTATTGAGTAATTTATTAAACTACAAATAATTGACTATTTCGTTTACGTCTAAGTTAATATTGACCCGTAAGTTATGAATAATTTTTTTTTATTTTTAATTTTAAATATAAATCTTTTATTATTTTTCAATATAATAAATACCAAATTAAAATCATGCAACTAATAAAGGTAATAGCCGCAAGTTTTGTCAATATATTATATTACAAATTTAAATCATGCAATTAATAATGGTAATAGCTGCAATATTTGACCAAAATGATTCTGTACATTAATTACATTAATTTAGGTGGGACTTTTTAAATTTTGGTTAAAAACATTACCCAATTTAGTAAATCTGAATTGTTAGGCGGGAAACCAAATGTTTTTTTTTTTTACTGATTTTTAGTTACTATTTCATTTAAATATCATTGTCTCTTTATATATTAATAGATAGATTGGGTTGGTATGGGGAACCCCCATACTACGTTGGCTGGAAGCTTTTGTTTAATATCTCGCCGTTCATGAAATTACTCCAATATTATGATAATAAATTATAAATATATCATAGCACTCGAATCCATCTATCATGAAATTACTCCAATATTATAATAATAAATTATAAATATATCATAGCACTTGAATCCATCTAATAAATAAGTAAGTCAAAAACATATAAGTGCGATAAAATTAAGCATATAAAAATACGCTAATAAATATATAAAATACACACTTTTTTCAACCAATCACCAATCGCTACAAGAAATATGAGTTTTACCAATGTAATGATTCGTTGGTAATCAAGTTTCCCAACAAATGTGAACGGCTTACCAACGGACTTTTTTGTTGTTATATGGCTTGCTAATTGTTACAAACGGAAACTACAATCCGTTGGGAAAATTCCCAACGGCTTACCTTCGAATTTGGAAAGAAAATGCTCCATGACATTGTCAAGAGATTATCAACAGATAATGTAGATGCAAAATAGTTCCATTGGAAAATTACTAACATGAGCAACAGATTAGTTACGGATTTTCTAAAATATGTCCCCAACAGATCACCAACGAATATTTTAACAACGGGTTACCAACGACTAGTTTCTCAAAGGATTACCAACTGATATTTTTCCAACAGATTACCAACAAAATTTTAGCAACGAATTACCAACGGATTTTTTTACCATCGAATTACTAACGAATGGACTCCTAACGGATTACCACCATATATTTGTGTGTATAAATAGGGAAAGTAAATTAAATGTTTCAAATCACTTCTCAAAAGTAGGAAAAATAAACAATATAAAATATTGAGAAATATATGAAAATAGTATTAAGATAAAGGTAGAATAAGAAAGAATCATCATTGTATAATTCATCATAATATGATTTTAGTTTACAGTATAAATGTTATTTTTATGATAATGTGTGTTACATAAATTAATCTACCATTTACTTTAATTGTACTATAAATAGAACAGAGTAATTATAAACTAAAATAAATTTCTAAAACTTGATTTTAAATCTTAAATTTAAAAATATGTGTATTTATTAGAAAATCATTACAACTAAAATTAATTAAATAAAAATATATGGTACAATTACTGTGTAATTGTTGTCATTATCTAATATTATTTATAACATCATTCACAAATTAAGTGTTTCAACTCACTTCTCAAAAGTAGGAAAAATAAACTATATAAAAATATTGACGAAGATATAAAAATAATATTACGAATCATTATTTTACAATTCATCATAAAATGATTTAAGTTTACTTGTTAATAGTATGTATAATATAAATATTTTTTTATGATAATATGTGTTACATAAATTAATCTACCATTTACTTTGATTGTAAAATTAATAAAAATAGAGTAATTATAAAAATAAAATAAAATAACTAAAACTCGATTTCAAATCTTGAATTTCAAAATATGTGTACTTATTAGAAAATAGTTACAATTAAAATCAAACTAAATAAAAATAAATATTACGTTTAGTTTAAATTTATTGTTATTAATCAATCTTATTTATAAAATCATTCATAAATTAAATGTTTTAAATCAGTTTTCAAAAGTAGGGAAAATAAACCATATAAAAATATTGACGAAGATAGAAAAATAATATTAAGATAAAAGTAAAACATGAAAGAATCATTATTTTATATCTCATTTAAACTGGAATTTTTTACTTTTTCACATTTAGGATAGTCTTGCAAATCGGTGAACGAAAATGATAATGCATGCATGGCAATGTTAGGAGATGCAACAATAATTTATGTTAGACAATATATATAGATGAGTACCTTCAATCAACCAATGTTTGACAATATATGTAATAGATGGGTACCTTTATTCCATCAAGGATGTTATTAATCCTAATTTTTTTCATGTTAATTTCATTTTCGAAATAATTAGGACTTTAAAACTATTTTCAAATATTTATTTATCTCTTTAAGTATTATGAAATCCTACATATACTTGCAAATGTAATTGAATTTCAAACCACTATAATCAAAATAATATAAAACGAAACATTGAAACATAGTTGGTTAGCTTCCAATCAACACTAAAAAATGATTATATCAAATTTGAGTAATTATTTAAAGAGTGTAATGCAAAAGGGAGATATTAGAAAACTATATTATGATGATAATAATACCGATCATTATCATTAGGTAACAAGGTCATAGACATTTCTTTAGCATTTAAAATTCACAAGAAAAATATTATTTTTTTTTAAATTTTCAACCAGAATTTTTATTTAATTTCTTATCATAGAGTTTGGTTAATTAATAGTACTAGATATGATATTTCATTATTCAATACATTTATTATTGTTTATCATTAAATGCACCATTTTTTTGTTAAACTAATGCAAGGAAATATATTATAATGTTACATATAAATCTAAAAATAAAATTAATTTTAAGTAAAAAAAAAAAGCAACAATATCTTTCTAGTTAACAATTTTTTTTCAAAACGGCAGATTCATTAACTAAAACACATAATTACAACCGGCTAAAAAAGACAAATAAACTGTTTGGAATGCGCAAATGCGTAGAAATTTGGTTTGACAACGAACATTTGGAATGATGTGGGAAATATTAGATGTATAGTTCATTTTATTTTTGTTCTTTTTGATTTTTCTACCTTTCTTAAAATGTCGATGATATAACTATTACACTCTTTTGGTTCGACTATTGAATGTTTTTCATGATTTTTTTTTCTTATCGAGTTCTTTTGTGTAATATTATTTTTTCTCTTGTCTTAGTTCTTGCTCCATTAATAGTGCTTAATATCCTAACACATTTTAAATTAATATTATATTTTAGTTACTAATTTGACTTTATAGATTCTAGTTATGATGCACATGATTTTTTATGAATGTGTAATACAAAATTAATTATTATATTAAGAATTATATAAAAATCTTAAAAAACAAAAAAAAAAATCACATTAAAGTGTTAANACGAAGAAAACTCAAGATAAACAAAAAATGAAACAAAAAACGACCCTTAGTCGTCCCAACAAAATTGGGGTGGAGTTTGAGGACATATCATCCATGCTCAACACATAGAAATCAGCCTGAAACACAAGATCATTAACTTTCACAAGAACATCTTCAACAACATCATCGGGGAAAGTGGTGCTACGATCGACAAGTTGAATAATAACCCCGGTTTGCTTCAGATGACCTAAATTCAAAGAATTAAAGATAGAATGTGTTGGGTTCAACGTGGCATGAAATTTATTGAAGCACTCAAATCTAACATAGTCCATTTTATTTTTAAATCCCCAATTATGCAAGGAATGAAAGACATACTTGGATCACTCCTTTTCTGGGGGAAAACTCTTCTGGAACACGGTTGAGAAATTCTCACCCATTATCACCTTCTCGTCCCCCTTCAACCGCTTCTGATGCGTGCACAAGGCCTTCAGAAACTTCGCATATTTTGGAATTTGCTTTATGGCGTCAACTAAGGGAATATTGACCTCAACAATTCTGAAAACATCTAAGACCTGCTTCTCGGCATCGTCTTTCTGTTTTATCTTAATTCTCGATGGAAACAGGAAAGGTTCAGCCCTCCTAGGCTTGGTTTCGATGGCATTTTCTGTCATTCTTGCTCCAGTCGTACTGCTATCATGGGGGATGATAACAGAAAATACGTCGGGTTTTTACATCAAATTAGTTCTGAATTTTTCCACGCTTGAGCTCAAATTTTGTCTCGACTTTTAGGTGAATGAAAACAAGGTCTTCAGAAGCTGAAGACTTTGAATATTATCTAGAAATCACGAGACGAGATGCCGAGCTAAGAAAGAAGGCTCAGCAAGAGTAGGAGGCGATTTTCGGCAAGAGTATTCAGTTTGAGATTGAAAGCGAGGACGTAGCAGACGGAAGTGAGAGCGATCAGCGCCATGAACACACCAATGTCATCACCGAGCACACAGTAATGGCAAACGAAGAGCGCCAAAAAAATTTGTTTTTTTCTCGACAAGTAAAACAAAATAAATTGCATTAATCGAACATAGTCACCAAAGGTTCAACGTCCCTAGAAATAATCTTGGTTGATCTCCAAGACTTCACGCCTTTCTTGTTCACGCATGGAATATTTCTTCTCCAATTAATTCCCTCCAAACAGCTCTCTCTCCAAAACATAAGGGTGTGTTTGTTAAAGGAATAATTTGAGTGAATTAACTCAAAATGAGGTCTTTTTTAGTTAACTAGGGTTAAGTTAGAAAAAAATGGTGTAGTTAGTTGTTAGTGGGATTTTGAGTTTATATTAAAATAATATTTAAAATAAAATAGTTAAAATTAGTTTTGATGTAAAAGAAGGAGATAGATGATATGAAGTGATGGTTAGTTAAAATTATGTAAGTAGTTGAATAGTGAATTAAAGTTGATATAATGTGTAAGAATGATTGGTTGTTATTATTTAATTATGGTTGAGTTAGATTTTGAGTAGAATTAATTTGGTTTGAGTTTTTTCTTTAACAAACACACCCTAAGTGTCCAGCTCGCCAAAATATTATATTCTTTTCCTCCAAGTCAATAAATAAATGAGAGTCCAATTACATTATAATTTCCTATTTCCCCCCCGCATCACTCTCGCATGAGTCTCCAAATAAAGGAATAAAAAAATCTCAACTCCTTTAAACTCTCGGCCAAGAAAGGATAATACCTTTTCCTTCAAACTCTTGTTAGTCCAAAATGAAGAGTCCTGATCCTTTTGTGCTTTATCTTCTTTTGATCTTGGCCAAATAAATTTAAATTCACATCATCGCCTACCCAATTGCCATCTTATCAATGCTACGTCAAAAATAGACGTAATAACAATTAGGGCCTAAACTGCAAAATAAACACAAACTCCAATTATTGGGGTTATGTTCGTCCATTCACAAAATAAAATACGTGAGAAAACTTGAATAATACACTAAAATAAAATACTCAAATATGCAAATTAGCTCACAAAATAATACAAGATTTCTCACGTATCAACCCTCCACAACCGCAACAGACAACCGAGCACACGCACAAACGATCGCAACAGAAAATAGAAACACGACTTAATCCAGATCTAAAAATTGCAATCGAGGCCTAACTAAACTCGGACACACAAGTCGAACCTCCTCCCACTCAGCGGCGGAGCCCCCCATGGGCTAGGGTGGGCTCTAGCCCCAAGTAAAAAAAAAANGAGGATGCCATGGACATAGAATCACTTCCAAAAAGGAAAATCCTTCCCCAATTTTGGCCCACTCAAGCAGAGCACTGCTTCATTGTGCTGTCGGGCACCGATTTCACTCCTCCTTGTCGTCAATCCCACCGCCACGGCCTCGGCTTCACTCCTCGCCGCCAATCCCACCGCCCCGGCCCAAGTCCTCAGTTTCACTCCTCCTCGCCGCGATGCTGCCAATCCTCCATGGCTGCGCCTGCATACTTCCAGACCTAGGCTTACGGCCGCTTACCTCGTTGGTAAGAATCGAACATCCACTTGTGCTTTGAATCGGACAAGGTTCAGAATTAGATTAATTTTTTATGTCTTGAAGTCTTGATTCACTTATCAACAAACCCTATCCTTTTGGTGTTATTGGGCATTAAAGTTATTTTAATGAGTTGAAAAAATGGTAAAAATTGTAGTATATTTGTGGTTTGTGAATATCAAAAAGACGGCTTAAGGAGAATGAAGAAAGCGAAACAAAATCAAAGTCGAGGCACATAATAGTTACGTTCTCCTTAAGACGAAATTGTCCCGTAAATTCCCACAATTAATGGCAAACGCCTCCAAGATACAACGACTTTCGACTTGTATATAGCGGTACTTCAAATATACAAGCCTTCAGCGAACACTACTATTGCTGGGAACTCTCAAGACTCAATGAAAATATCATAGACCACAATATGCTATATGATTTTTTAAAATATAATGCAAGAGCTCTTCGTTTTTCTATAATATGAATGGTTTCATTTATGTGGGTATTTATAGATGTAGGAAAATACCTCCAAGAGGTTTAAGTGTCAAAAGACACCTTTTGGGACATACTCGAACGAGAACGGATGTATCCATAGGACAAAAGACACCTTATAGTCACCAAGGGTTGCAACCTTACAGTGTCCGCAGCCAGCTGCACGCCCGTACTCCGCGGGCTCGTATGAGCTCATAATGACTCGGAATCGAGTTCCGTTTTTTTCTACTTGTCCCCAACGAACCCCTCTATAGTTCTAGCATACATAATGCATGATTATGGCTTGTTTAATTTGTCCAATCATTTATCAAAACATAATGTTTTACGAATCCAATAGTTTGAGTTACTTAAACTCATTGCTTCAACTTTACATTTCCCACATATACAACTTAGAATTAATTTCTCATTCACCTTAAGATGGTTTTGAGAATTTTCTAAGTTATCCACTTACGAAAAATGGAACCGTAAAATCGGTACAAAACCAATTTTTTCTTACAAAAATGTTGTTCTTTGGTGTATTTGTTTGTGCACACTCTCAGTATCTCGCGTAGCTAGCTAACTAGCTTGTTTCCCTTGTGTTGATTTATCTAATTTGTATCATTAATCTGCTACATATATACTACCCAAAAGAGTAAAAAAAACACAAGTTTTTGTTACAGTGTTATGAAAAAAAAACACATTTTTGTTACACACACACACACCCACACACATATATATATATCTAATTTGATTTTGCTTGCTTTTGATTATATGTTTTATTCTGAAAATTTATGTTAAAGTTTATATAGATTGGGGAACATGTTTCTTGCATAATTGTACTTGTTAATGCTTGTTGATCATGTACTCGGTCCTTTTAAAGGTGTGGGTGCTCGGCCTTCATAATATGGTCCTTTTAAAGGTGTGGGTGCTTGGCCTTCATAATATGATTGTGTACAAAAACCCATAATGCATTCTTGATTTCCTTTTTTTATTTTATTATTTTTTAGTTTGCTTATATCACCTAAATCCTTGATAAAATCCTAAAAACTAAATGAATGATTTTTCCGAGTTTGAAACTAAAAAAATTTGGAGATCACAATTTCCATTAGCCCTAGGTGTTTTATAAAATCTTAGCTCCGCCCTGCTCCCACTGGGAACACCCCGAGTCCCACCGCGAGTGCATACTGCATACTTAAAAAGACAAAAGCTACACACCCACCAAATTATTACATCGATGTCCATACTCCATACTTACCACACAAGGTCCATGTCTGCAACTATCCCTTCAGCCCTTCCTCTATGTCCCAAATAATTTATTAGTATATATTATCTTATATTTCCCCAAAAGGAACAAATATATATAATCGGCTATGTTATAAAACTAGAGGGAAAAGAGAGATAGAATAAAGAAAATGTATTCTCTTGGTTTGATTTTCATTATAACTGAAGCTCATATTTATAGGAAACTTTTGATGGCACAACTTATAGTAATACAAATACATCAAGGGCAAAGTAGTCATGCACATACATTATTTTATTATTTCATAATACTCCCCCTTGAATGACTATTTTCTAAACATATTTTAACTGATTTGAATAAAGCCCAATCTGAACATCTTGAAGTGTATCTTGTGACCATCAGATACCGTTGCTTCAGCATGTCATGAAAACCCGGTGGGACAAAACCTGATCATCGTGAAATCATAACAATGCTTCCTCAGAAAACCCAATGGGAGAAAACCTGAGCATTGTGGAAGCACAACATTGCTCTCCCTCAAATAGATCATTTTTAGTGGAGTATCAACTTGCTTCCTCGTTAAAACCTTGTCAAGAAACCCCAGTGGGAAAAAACTTGATCGAAGGAAAAAGAGTACACTATTCATGTGAATATGTCATCCCTGTTGCCTCATTAAAAATCTTGCTGGGAGAACCCAATAGGACAAACCCTCAGCCAAGGGAAAAAGAGTACAACGCGTACTCCATATATTCATCATAACAATCTTCCCATAATTTGTATGAGTATCATATAGATTCATTCAGATTTTCAGATACTGATGGTAATCATGATAATATGTCATTTCATGTTTTGTGCAACTTTCCAGTCTTAAAACCATTCTCAATATTAATTGATTTCAATGGTCTTATCGCCAATAGTTTTCAATATTCACATTTCAGTGATTTCATTCTCGTCAATATCATTTATATAGCGCTATTCATTTGTTTGTGTCGACACTTATTCATTTCCATTATTCCCCGTAATATATTGAGATATCTTATTATCATACTTTCCATCAACAGTATATACATGCCTTCTTCCATCACTTATTTGGGGAAGATCAATTTGCACAATACCAATGCTTCCAGCATATTATTCCACCATTATATTATTTCATATATTTCACCACCATCAGTATCATTCAGTTTATGAATTGCACACTTTCAATGTGATGCATTTACAAATTTCAATCATTGATTCTCCCTCTCATCTTAACAGATCCCTTATCTATATGTTCAACATTGAGTTTCTTGAGGGGAGTTCATATAATCTCCATTTCGTTCTCGATTTCAACATATAATAGGAGGACTTTGAACTCATATCACTTGCAATGTGCACATTTTTCTTTCAAGAGTTCATCATATTAGCTGAGTATATTACTAGCTTCATCACTTTCATATGACACTTATTTTCATTCTTTCATAACCATCTTATGTCATTCTTTGATCAAACCATCTCGTAACTTCAGGTTACGTGTCATATATCCATTATTTGATCAAATCATTCTGTAACTTCAGGTGACAAATCACACATATGTGGCTATCTATTGGATCCCTAATATCTAGTAGCACACATGGAGGGGTAGTGGGCCCATATATATCGTACCCCTTTTATACTCAGATTGATCAAATATCGATTCACAAATATTTATCTAGTAATAATTTTCACCAATCGAGAACAAAGCATCTCATATCGCAAAGAATAAGTTAATCATGCAACCATCATCATTTATATCAGTAAACATCACAATAATTCATTGTGACACATTTATCACAAACATATCACATCATCGTTTGGAGGCCATAAATGCACTTTAAGTGCAGATTCTGACACACAATCTTTTAGTCACTATTTAAATCAAGAATCGTATCATGTCTTCTGACACATAGACTTTTGATAATTATTTAAATCTAGAGTCGTATCGCATACGCATCATGCTTTTTTATAAATTATCAGGTAATTCATTCAATCTTCTTTAACAATGGTCCAATTTATAAATGGATTACGCACTCTCAAATATCCATAAATATTATTCATTTATTCCAATAAATATCATAAAAAGGATTTATCGATCTCGAATAGAAAGATTGAGGGTGCTAATGATTAAGGAATTCCAAGTGATATTCGATGGTTGATCGAAGCAAAGGTTCGATTGTCTGGAGAGTTTCCAAATTTATATAAATATATGCCAGGTATGGGTAAGAGTACTTTTGCAAAGAAACAAAGAGCAAAAAGAGTAGGTGGGTGCTTCAAATGCGCTCGACACACGATGTAAATCTGTGGGGTTCATGTCCAAAAATCGAGAAGATAAAATAGCATTTATAAAGGATGGATTAAGTAAGGAATCTATGGATCAAACGATTCAACAGATTCTTGATACACATCCTAGTGGGTATGTGCATCGTGAGCTTATGTCTTTATGGATTCAGTTCAAAAATGAAGAAGAACGTTATAGTCTCAAAAAACTTGTTTCAAAAGATCAAGTTTATAAAACTAGTCTTGTTAGTACGAAAAATCATACTAATACAGTTTAGTATGTTGCACTGTAATTTTCTAGAAAATCTTAGCTGCCGACAGTAAAATTATTTTTACTCTGACAAAATCCATGCCTTATCTGTCGGTTGCAATTGTCAGAAGAAAATAGTAAAATTGTTTATTGTTTTGTAAAGCTTTCTATTTAAATAGCGAGTCGTTCATCGTAATCATATGCCTCACAAAATTTTGAAAAAGTCAGTTTATCAATAAATAGATGGATGTTTTAGAGTCTTCGCAAGGTAATAACTTTCTTCAACCAATCAAAACCATGTGTGTTCTTGGTGGTTCTAGACTGGTAAGTTTTTCTCAAAATATTGATATTGTAAGTCAGTTAGTAAAATAGATGGGGAATCAAAAAATCAATTTGCTGTATGGAGGGACTAGCATCACTTTCTATGATAGTCTGTTAATGGCTGGACAATGTTTTGAGATAGAAGTGAAAAGTATCATACCTTTTCGTAGAGCTTCAACAAGGGTCGTCAAGGATTCAATACGTTTGATGCTAACTCGTTCTATTTATGACTGTATGATGGATATGGTGAACAACAACGATGCTTTTATCATTCTTCCAGGCGGTTATGGAACGTTAATGACAATGTTCACCATTGCTTCTTGGGCAGAATTGAAATTTCATAATAAGCACATAGGTCTATTGAATTTTAATAACTTCTTTCATGGTTTGCTTGGATTTTTAGACCAATGAGTATATCAAACCTTTATATCTCCTCTAACGAGAGAAGTATTCAAATCTGCTGACACATCTGCTGAACTTATCAAAAAGCTTCAATAATGCATCACATTTCAAGATTATGTGGAAACACAAGGGGTCAAGCAAAAAAGAGCTTTTGATCCTTTAGATATGTAATTATGAACCCAGATATCATTCATGGGTGGCAGAGTTATGGAGTTTTATACTCTCGAGACGCACCCTTCTGCTATGGGCTCTATTATGTAATCTTTTTGCATTTTGTATTTATGGAGGCTTCACTATCTCTTTTCTATCACCTGAACCTTTTGAACTTGTTCCTCAGTAATAATAATATCAGTTTCGTTTTTCCTCAAGGTAAGTGTGTAGTAATTCATGACTACAATCATTACCATATGTGCTTCTTCTGGAGCACTTTATTATAATATCTGTATGACCTCGTATAATCAATGTGATATTGTCACCTAATATATTCCCATAGTCTCATGTAATATATTGACAAATCATTTTGTGTGATAACACACAACTGGTAGCTTTTAGTACTACTTTCTCATTTTGTTTATTCATCCAATGGTAGCTTCTGGTACCACTTCATCATTTTGTTTAATTATAACATAGTAGCTTCCAGTACCACTTTACCACGATATCATTTAATCAATATGTAGTAAGTTCCGGTATCACATTATTCATGTGGTAACTTTTGGTACCATTTCATTTCTCCATCAATTTGGAGAATTTATCAGCTGTTTTTCCAGGATCAGTTTAGTCCATATAATGTCCGTTCACAACAAGGACTTTAATTAACTTTCATATAGCCAGATACAAAGTGTAACGCCCCGTTACTTTTAAGAGAAAATGACATTTTATTTTTTCGAAAATTGGAGTCTAATTATTCAAAAATCAAATTAAAGATTTATTTAACGGGCGTTACTCGAAAAATCACATAACAATCATTCCAAACATACATATCTCATGCCAAACAATAACATTTATACAATCATATGAAATACTCAAATCAAATTCAACATGATCAATTTATCCAACTCCAAAGTCATAACAATAATTCAAATCCCAAACAAGAAATTTAGAATCCCAAATAACATATTCAGTCTCCAAACGGAAATAAACAAGTCTAACATGAGATAATCAAATAATAATAATATAGCGGAAGCAGGTAAAAAGCAGTTCAACACAAATAATGACACTGCCTCGCTTGTCTTTCGCCACGGCCACCAGCTCAACCTGAAAGATGGTTAATAGTGGGGGTGAGCAACTTAGCTCACCATACCATGCAGTATAATCAATATAAAGACTTAAAATCATGGTCGCAGCATGTAAGCAAATCGGCTAGTCTATCCTCCCTCAACCCAGCCACTTATGTGATCACACCTAATCCTATCAATCTAAAACCAGATAGGTATAGCCGCCACGCAAGGACGGGAGCCGTCAATATAACCAGAGACGGGAGCAACTGCAGATGTAACCTGCACACGGACTAAGCTCTCTAAAGGCTAGAATTAGGCCTCATAGACTACCGGTTCACATGCATACCTAGAACACCAAGCCAAGCATTTATAGAAATTAACATACATGGTATTTAAATCAACTCCCATATGTTCAGTTTGGAAGATTTATCACAGTTACGGATGTAGATTGGCTGAGGCTCGACTCCTCAGATACCTACAATTTATTCAAGATAATATTTTAAAAATACTTATCTTGAAAATCAGGAATTCAAACGAGAATTCATACTTAGTCGAAAAATCGTCAACTAAGTAGCTAAAGAGATTTTGTGGAATTTGGAACCCTCAGATTTTTAAGAAATAATTTGAAAAATCATTTAAAATGGCAAAAAACGGATTCTACTCAAAAAACAGGGTCAAAGGGTAAAAAATTGGTCAACCGAGTCAGGAATTATAAAATCGAGTTCAAACGGACCGGGTCGGTGCGGTTCGGTTCATGCGGGTGCAGCCGAACGCAGACTGGGGCTTCTGGGCACATGCTGGCGCGGGCAGACTCAGACCGGCTCTCCTGGGCACTGGCAGGGTGCAGGTGCAGGTGCGCAGGACACGGCCCCGGGTCACTGGTACATGTTGGGGCATGGCACTGGGTTGCTGGAGTGTGCAGGGCACGGTGCAGGGGCATTGAGCACGTGTACGGACCGAATTAAATTATGAAATTTTTACAGCATGTAAACAAATAAGTGAAGCATCTCCACTTCAAAATTCAACTCAAAAGCTCGGATAAATTATTTTATGTGATTTTTTCATAAATACAGGGTTAAACCAACTTTAAAAATCAAATAGGCCATTAAATCAAAATCCAATTTGATCAACCAACTCCAGATCACTTAATCACTTCTTAAGGGTCCCAAATCCACATTATTTCACAAGTTTACACGGATCTAACACATATACATCAAATATCATTAGATCCAACAATTAAATCACATAAATTGAAACCCTAGCATATGGATCCATGTGATTCTCATCAAGGCTCATCAAATACTCATCATAACAGAGGGGATCAGCCAATATTACCTTTCATCAAGGCTCATCAAATACTCATCATATTTTGTTGCACGTGCCTTACCACCTGGCCATTCCATATCACTAGCTATTAATACACTGACTGGTCTATTTTGCCGCTCAAGCCTTTAATCGTATTTTCTGTTGCCGGTGGCTACACTGCTCGGCCATCTCACGTGATCATTCATAATATTTCGATCAACATTTGACCCTTCGGCTACCATTAAATATTTCTTGCCGGCGGCACAGCCTCACTGACTGATTTATGTAGTCACACATACTTATTGTTTATATCACAAGGATCAATCCATAAATATCCACATGTCCATGTAAATAATTTTCGCAATAACAAATTTTAAGCATTTTATAATCATATAATATAGTAAACCATATCAAAATTGATCTTAAATTGAAATTATCATTAAATATAGTTGTATGCATTTAATAAAAACATATTTCAATAATCCTTATCTTTTATGCTTGGAAAAACACGATTTTACAATTAAATCAACCAAGTAAATATTTCATCAATTTTTTCTTTTGGGTGCAATTGATCTCCACCGTATTTGTTTTACATGAAATGACCACAGAATGGACAAATACTGAATGGGATTTTTTAACCCAAACCAAAAAATAAATAAATAAATAAAGTGGACTAAAATAAAAAATAAAAAGGTGTGGACAAATACTGAATGGGATTTTTTCTGAGAATACGTTTTATTATATAAAACGCATTCTCAGAAAACGTTTTAATGTCAACTAAATTAATTATGTAATTAAGTTAATTAAATCAAATTAAAACGTATTTCAAAAATACGTTTTATAAGAAAATTAATTTTGTAAATAATTTATTGTAGAAAATAAATTTAAAACAGATTTCAGAAATATGTTTTATAAATAAAATTAATTTTTTAAATATTTGTCATAAAACGTATTTTCGAAATACGTTTTACTTTACCCTAAAATTAATTTTGCCATAATAAAGTATTTTCGAAATACGTTTTATGTTTGACATAATTTCGCCCTAACCCGTATTCCCAGAATACGTTTTATAAATAAAAAAAAATATAAAACGTATTTTAAGAATACGTTTTACTGTGCAGCAACAGTAACTGTGCGGAAAAAATAAAAAAACACACTTGTTTGTCGGGATCAATTCCACAACCAAATATTAATTCCACAAACTAATATCAATCCATTTGCCAAATAATAATCTAACATGCATACAAAAGTCAACCACAATAATTTGTTCAAAATATATATATGTCCAAATATCAGTACACAAAATCTAAGAAAAAAAAACAAAAATGTCCGCAAATATCCCCGAATACAATACAAACTAACTAGAAGTGTATGGATAGGTTTGCGTTGTCGGGTTCCCATCCGACGTCGTGGTGGTCGTGAAGAAGACGGGGTTGTGGGCGTGGCAGCTTCTTTTCTTCTTCACCTGAGTAATTCATTTTTTAAAAAAATCAGAAATTCGACTTGACAAAAAATAAATAAATAAATAATTAAAAAAATCATATTTTTGTTAAGTAAAAAATTCTCACCTTCTTCTTCTTCCTCAGGCCCGGTGTTGGCAGCGGGTTCGCGGGCAAGTCGTCTTCTACCTCCACCAATGTGGGCAGCCGGTCGATGCCTCGCCCGGTGCGACTGCGTTCTCTGGGATCGGACGTAGCTCTCCTGAGATAGAACTTGACTCGACGACGTCCCTTGCGTGACCTCTTGGCCTCCAACAGTCGGAGAAGTGTAGAGAAGGTTTTGGGACTGTCGGATTGCGGCAGGCGCCTGTGGAGGGAGTGTATGAAATATGTCTCGCTAACGAGTTAAAAGCCCCCTCCATGGCTTGAGCCTGAAAATTAAATTCAAAGTAATTAGTATGAAACATCATAAAATAATAATAATAATAATAATAATAATAATAATAATAATAATATTTTTAATAATAATAATAATAATAATAATAATAATAATAATAATAATAATAATAAAACCACAAATTATGAACACTTACATCACACTTCTCCCGCTCGACAAGTGGCTGATAGCCACCGTCCTGTTGGACCACCGTGTACTTGGCGGGGTCACTGATGAGTCTCACAGTTCTACTGTGAAACCAATCAATATAACCCGCCTCAGGCTATAGGAAGTCCTCCACAAAGTAATCTGGGAGGACATTTTGGTCTCTTTGTTCAGTCCAAGCATTTCCAAGCTCCGAATGAAAGGCGGCCCAATCATTGAATGCCCTCCCAGTCATTCCCTGACCTCTGTGGTGTTTCTCCCACTCGGCCTCACCCGTAGTCATCAGAGTGTCGGGGATGGACTGATGACACCCAAACTGGCGGTGGACCCTATCAGGCTGGTGGGGTTCACGGATGTTCCAACAGAAGATCCACCCCCTATACATCCAGAGATGTGAACCTTCTGTACACTGGGCCGGGAGAGTACCAGCATCAAGGTACTGGTCATACGGCACCCAATCAAACTATATACAATATACTATAAACTATATACTATAAACTATATACCACAAACTATATACTATATATACTATAAACTATATGCTATAAACTATAAACTATAAACTATAAACTATATATACTATATACTATATGATGTATGTTATAACTATATATACTATATACTACTACATACTATAAACTATATACTATATACTATATACTATATACTATATACTATATACTATATATACTATATACTACAAATTATAAAATATAAACTATATACTATAAACTATATACTATAAACTATGAACTATAAACTATATATACTATATACTATATACTATATACTATAAACTATATACTATAATCTATAAACTATATATACTACATACTACATATTATAAACTATATACTATAAGTTATATACTATATACTACAAACTATATACTATCATTGCCCTCCCAGCTACTTCTCTCAACTAGTCCTCTTCCCTCTACAACTCCCCAGCGAAGAAAAATAGAGTGCGGCGAAGCGCACGTCACATAAACAAAAAATGATTTGTACTCTCATTTGGAACATACGAGGCATAGGTAATAGCCTCGCAAAAAAGATGACCAAAACTCTCATTAAGGATCACAAACCTAATCTCTTTGCCCTCATCGAGCCGAAGATTGCCCTAGACTCCCAATACTTCTGTAGATTATTCAATCTCCATCAAGTCGTCCAAAATACCAGCAATCACATTTGGCTCTTCTGTGACCATAATTGCCAAATTCAAATTCTTCACTCCTCTCGTCAACTCCTCCACGTGAAAGTTTCTTCTCCTCTTTCCCCCACTCCCTTCATGCTTTCTATCGTCTATGGAGAACACACTCGTCTCCCCCGCCAAGACCTTCGGGCAGACCTCCTCGAAGTTTCTGACCATTCCCTCCCTTGGATGGTCGGAGGCGATTTCAACATCATCCTTCACCCCCATGAAAAGAAAGGTGGAGCCCCACCAATTCAATCCGAACTAGAGGATTTCCAGGAAGCCCTCCTCGATTGCGATCTCTCGGACGGTGGCTATTCGGGATCCCCCTACACATGGTACAGGAACAACATCTGGCAGAGACTTGACCGGATCCTTTTTTCTTATTTGTGGTTCTCCTCCTTCCCTTCCTCCTCCATTTCGCACCTCGCTCGTCACCAGTCAGACCATAACGCTTTGCTCTGTAAATTTAAACCCGCTTTCTGCCAAACTTAAACCATCCTTCCATTTTCAGAATATGTGGACTCGGCACTACCTTTTCCTCCAGGTAGTCAAAGACTCTTGGTCCATCCCATCCCCTTCTTCTGGCCTCAACAAGCTTCTTCATAAGCTCGCCAGGCTTAAGCGTACGCTTAAAGCCTGGAACAGGAACACCTTTGGGAACATCTTTGCTCGCGTCGTCCAAGCCCAGTCTGAAGCCTCCGAAGCGGAGAAGCTTTTCGATCTTGACCCCTCTCCTACCTACCTTACTAACCTTAAGCGCCTCAACGCTATCTTAAACCTCACCATTTCCATGGAGGAAGATTTCTGGAAACAGAAAACTAACCTCAAGTGGAACTTGGAAGGTGAACGTAACACCAAATTCTTCCATGACTTGGTCAAAAAGCATCGCCACAAATCCACCATTCATAGCATCACGGACTGAGGCTCTTCGATCTCGGACCCTTCCCTTATTCAAAAATCCGCCGTTGACTTCTTTTCCAATCTCTTCTCTGACTCCACGCCCATTCTTGATGATCCTGGCCAAGGGATCATCCCTCCGATTATCTCGGATGTAGATAACACTACCCTCTGTTCCCCCCTTCTATCGACGAACTCAAGTCGGCTGTCTTTGACATGGATGGCAACAGTGTTGCCGGCCCGGATGGGTTTAATTCCACTTTCTATAAGACTTGCTGGGACATCATCGCAGATGACGTCTTGGAAGCAGCCACTGACTTTTTTCGAGGCACCCCCCTCCCTTTAGCGTACACCGCCACTACCATATCCCTTATCCCTAAAACTCCGTCGCCTTCTTCTTGGAAAGATTTTCGCCCTATCAGCCTCTGCAACACCTCTTATAAGATTCTTTCCAAGATGCTCAGCCTTAGACTCAGTCACCTCCTCCCCTCTTTGATTTGTCTGGAACAATCTGCCTTCATTAAAGGTAGACTCATTACCGATAATATCCTTACCACTCAAGAGGTCGTTCACGACTTCCCCGTATCCCCTTCTAACCTCATGATCAAAATTGATTTGGAGAAAGCCTTTGATCGGCTGAATTGGAATTTTCTCTACCAGACTCTTTCCCTCTTCGGCTTTTCCCCTAACTTCGTTCACCTTATTAAAAATTGCATATCCGACTGTAGGTTCTCTATCCTCATTAATGGCACCGCGGCTGGTTTCTTCCGCTCTCATAGAGGTATTCGCCAGGGAGACCCCCTATCCCCCCTCCTATTCGTTCTGGCTACTGACTACCTGTCCAGAAGCCTCAACCAAACTTTTAACTCCAATCCCAACATGTATTTTGCTCAACGCAAAAATGCCCATATTTCTCATCTTATCTATGCCGATGATATCCTCATCTTCTCCCAAGCATCTCACCGCAACCTTCACCTCCTTTCTCAGACTCTCGAACGGTTCGAAAATGTCTCGGGCCAAAAAGTCAGTTCTCATAAAAGTCGTTTCATTCTTCACAATCCCTCCCCCCATCTTGTTGAGCGTGTCCACCGCTTAACTGGTTTCACTCAAGCCAACCTCCCCCTCCAGTACTTGGGAGCCCCTCTTTGGAAGGGTAACCAGAACCGAGACCTTTATAATGACCTTCTCTATAAAATCTCTTCTCGCATTAGCTCATGGAACCACCACATCCTCTCTATTGGTGGTCGACTAGAGCTAATAAAATCCACCCTCATCTCCATCCCCTTCTATTGCCTTCAGGTTCTTAACCCCCCCAGAACGTCATCATTTCTATTGAGAGGTGTTTCAATTGCTTCCTCTGGGGCTCCAACGATGATCGTAGAAAACTTCATTGGGCAGCTTGCATCGCCTTTGCTTTCCCACGGAAGAAGGAGGTTTTGGTTGTCGTAACGTCCAGGATCTCGTCCGCACCACTGAGGTCAAACTTTGGTGGCGGCTTCGCTCTACTTCTAACATTTGGACCAACCTCATTCTGTCCAAATATTGCCCTAGACTCCACCCCATGGAGGTTAAACGTAACCCTGCAGACTCTCCCACCTGGAAGCGGCTCTGTAGCATCCGTACTACGGTCGATCCGTGGATTCACTGGCTCACCGGTGATGGCAATATTTCTTTTTGGCATGATCGATGGTGCCAATATAGTCCCCTATCCTCTCTAGCCACCCATACCCGCTCTAATCTCCTTGTCCGTGAGGTTTGGAACGGAACTGGGTGGAACATCCCTCTCCTTCAGACCCTTCTCCCTTCCCACGTGATTGACTCTATTACCGTCTTCCCCACCCACCTCCCCTCCTCTCCTCCCATTTGGAAACTCTCATCTAACGGCTCTTTCTCCTTTAAAAGTGCCTGGCAAGCCATCCGTACCCCTCGTTCCCCTAACCCTATCTTCCGGCACATTTGGAGTTCCCTTTTTACCCCTACCATCTCTACCTTCATGGTCCGCCTCCTTTCCTTTTGGATCTCCACCCCAGATGGCCTATTCGGAGGGGAATCAGTGCTTCCATCCCTTGCTTCTGTTGTGAGGATATGGAATCCATCCCTCACCTTTTCCTCCTCGGCCCAGTTGCCTCAGCAGTATGGGTCGATTTCTACTCTCTCGCCGTTATCCCCCAAATATCCTCCGACAGCATTTAAACCACTCTCTCCCACTGGTTCAATTTTGGGACTGGCAAGTCCCATCTATTCCACCTCATTCCCATTCTTATCCTTTGGTACCTCTAGTGTTCCCGCAATGACAAAAGAGTTAAACAAATCCCCTTCACTGCTCAACGCGTCTGCGATCGAGTTTGGAAACATCTTCAACTCATCGCCAATTCTTCCCTCCTAGAGGAGTCCTCCTGTTCTCGAGCCCCTCTATTGAGCCATCTTCGCTCCCCTTCCTTCCGGCCCCATCGTCGCCAGAATCGCCCTCGTATGCAGATTATCAGATGGACCACCCCCCCTGTCGGCATGTTGAAGATCAATACAGACGGAGCCTCGAAGGGTAACCCCGGAGAGGCAGGAGCAGGTGGCCTTGCCAGAGATCATAGAGGCAGACCTATTTTTGCGTTCCACGACTACATCGGAGTTCAGACCAGCACCATTGCAGAGCTCCATGCTGTTTGGAGAGCATTATCACTATGCCGGGACTTGACTTATGACCAGGTTTGGATTGAGCTTGACTCTGAGGTTGTTATATCACTCCTTACGACGACCCTCGGCGGCGGCTGGCGGGAAAGAGACCTCATCAGAAGATCAGAGCTCTATCAGATACCCTTGACGTCAGCTTCACCCACATCTACCGTGAGGGTAATAGTGCCGCCGACTACCTCGCAGGTTCTGCCTGCCGAGCCCGAGACTTTGTGCTATATGACGTCGCAGACTTACCTGGACCCCTTAGGGGCATCATCAAGATGGATTTAGAGTATCCCAGCATCAGACATCCTCATGACGACATCATACCACAGGGCTGACGCCCATATTTTTAGCCAGCGAGAGATTCCATCTCCCTCCTTAGCTGGCCTGACTTCACCTTCACCCTCGGATTATTTTCCTTCTTCTTTTCTTGTTAGGGCACCTTTTGTTAGAGGTCCCAATTTTTCTCTTGAGTCGACTAGGCTTTGTAGGGGATTTGCCACCCCATTATTGACAAAAGTGATTTGGGCTTTGTAGGGGATTTGTCCCCCCGAACATAGGCTTTGTAGGGGATTTTTCACCCCATCACCTTTCCCCTCAAGCGCGAACCTTCAACCATTTTTTTTATATGTAAAACGTATTCTTAGAATACGCTTTAGATTCAATAATATGTTTTAGATTTTTTTTAAATAAAACGTATTTCTATAATATGTTTTAAACTGTAAGTTAAAAAAAATAAAAAAATAAAAAAAAAAAACTAGTTTTTTCCATTCTTTAACTAAAAAAAAACCTGTTTTAAAACAACCAACTAAACCAAAATTACACTAACAAATCAATTAATTTACCCTAAATACCATCCAAATAAATCCAAATGAATCATCCAAACATATTCAAATAAAATAAACCATCCAAAACAAAACAAAATAAACAATCCAAACAAATCCAAATGAACCATCCAAACAAATCAAAATAAACACTAACAAATCTAGTTTTCCCACACATGACGAAGTCTAGACTGATGTGAGGATGGACACTCATCCACAACATGCTTTGGATCACCGCATCTAGCATACTGTCCCCTATCATTTCTGCGGTGTGCCCGACGATCCATTTGCATGTGATAGCGTCTCGTTTGCACGCGACCGGGTCCAGGCTTCGAGATGATCCTCTCCCAATGTGGTATCAAATTCCATCCGACAGGCGCCCATGTATCTGGATTACTAATTGGGCAAAACTCCAATTAGGAAATTGAGCTACCCAGGTCGCCGTCCAAAAGTGCTCATAGTACAACAACTTTAGGTCATCCCCAATGAAACGACAGACAACTATTGCATGAGAGCATGGTTTCCTATGTGTCTGCCACTTCTAACAAGTACAACGTTTTCCGTGGTAATCAACCTTATACCTGTATTTCCCAGTGATTTATATATATAAAAAATCAAAAATTTGAATGGACAAATAAAAAAAAAAAAAGAGACCATATACTTACTTGTTTTGCACTCTTCCACTAGCCCGTAGACCAGTTTCCACCCTGTACATGGATCTGTCGGTGTCCATACATCGCACACTATGAGTTGCGGTTGTCTGCTCCAATTGCAAAAATCTCAAATAGTGCTCCCTAGCAATGGGACTCCTGCATCTCTTGGACTTGTTTTGTTCCTGTTCAAACAAATCCAGAGTTTTGTGAAATGTGGCGCCTACCAAAGCTTTGGATGGCAGGAATCTAACCCATTTTAAGACGTTGTTGTAACTCTCTGATATATTCGTTGTCAATGTGCCCCATCTACGTCCTTCATCTCGAAACAGGGCCCACTTGTTCAAAGGAATTTGGAAAGGGTATTTGTGTGCTTCGGGATAAAATTCATTGAGTCGCTGTTTTTTCTCCTGACACTTTCGCTTTGACACCTGCGAACCCAAATCCCAACACCAATTCCGGATTTTCTTACTCCTGAACCTAGTCACCACGTTGCTTCGAAGGTGTCGAAGGCAAATCTGGTGATACACAACTGGTTCTTGCCAATATTCCAACGATTCAATGGCACTGAGTATGCCATTATCCCTGTCAGAAAGAACGCAGATCTCTCTTTCGAAGACAACATATAGCCGCAGATTCCTAAGGAAAAATGACCAACTATCCATGCTTTCTTCATCGAAAATCGCATACGCAATTGGCTATAGCCGCTTATTTGCAGTATGTGCTATAGCCACAAGCAATTTTACCTTGTATGATCCACGCAGATGTGTGTCATCGATGCTAATAACCGGCGGGCACATTTGGAAGGTTTGAATGGCGGGACCAAATGCCCAAAATACAAATTTGAATTCTCTGTCTGGAAGTTGTCGCGCCATTTCCTCACCCTGCCAATCCCACTGTACAACTGTGGTGGGATTCGCTCTTTGAAGCGCGGAAAAATACCTGCACATAACAAAATGGTTTCATAAATATATAAACATAGTGACAGACAAACAACACATATATTTCTAATTAATTTTTGCTTTCTGAGGGAGTTCTACGAAGTTCAATTCCCAACTGCCATACACATGATCGATGGCTTTTTTCCTTCCGTGCCATGCCTTCTTGTAGCTGACATCGACTTTCCAACATTGTTTCACATCAGCCTGGATCATGCTAACACTGTACTCTAGTTTCTTTTGAATCTTATTAATTGAAAGATTTGAAATCATTGGGCGGTTACATTTTTGTGGTCATTTCTTTCGACTCGTTGCATACAAGTCTGTCTATTAGTCCATTCAGTTAATTCCCACAATTCATGAACCCGTTTGGACTTTGTCACCCGAGCCTTCCACACACAAGGTTCATCTTCATTAGATCTGCAGACCACTTTGTATGACTTTTTATTCGAATCATTTGTCCGAATCTACCTCAACCTATCAAACGTTCCAAGCCAATATACCCGCTTGTGTTTCTTCCTTGCTCCTTAAAACTGTACCCAAACGTATGGTCTCAATGTCGCCATTCCAGAGTGGAAGAGCATACTCGTTTTCATCTATCTTGGACGGCTACCATTCACCCATCTCGCGGTATATGTGGCGACCACCACTAGGAAATCGGTGTTCTTCTTCAATGAACTCGGGTTCACTCTCCTCATTTACCGGTCTATCTGGCTCGGTTTTTGAGGTCTCGTCTGTGAAATCATCTTCACAGGGAATGAAATTTTTATCACTTTTTTCCCCGTTCACATTTGCCTATTCTCTCATTGTTGAGTTTCTCCCTTCTCCAAAATAACGTAGAAGAGAAGTCGACGTACCCTCAACATCAACCACTCCCCCATAACAAGGAGTAACATCCTTAAACTGTGTAACCGGTGTAATTAGCTCCAACGATAAATGCAAATACACAATGGACATAGGAGAAAAGTAATAAATCCACTGAAGAGCACTATCGTTATTGAGTCTTCCGGCATTCCACGAACCATCGGGTTGACTAACCATTAAAGTAATCTTCTAAATTGTCCAATCTTTTCCAAACCGACAATTTTCATTAATCATCTCTACCAATTGTTCAATTGATATCCTCCCTGGAATAACAAATGAACCATCCAGATGATCTTTACATAAAACAAAATATCTTAACATTTCCTTCGCACATTGCCAATACAAATTAACAAAGTATGGACCGCAATACGTCATTTATACTTGTTGCAAAAAAAAAACACTTTCAATTCTTCCTAATTACAGTGACAAATAATGTCTAATTCAACACACAAAAAATTCAATTAGTCTTTTACCATTCTAAATTTAAAACCCATTTTTTTTCTCCAACGAAAAAACCAAAATAAATATTCTCAATCAAATAATCCTCCAAAACCCTAATACCAATAATAGAACAATAACATATAATTCATCTATATTTCGGATAAATTGAAAGCCCTAATTCTAACTCTAATTTCAAAAAACCCTAAGCCCGACAACAACAAACCAATAGACAATTGACAATTTACAACAAAATTCCAATCTCCAATTCAACACACACACATAATCGATAAACAATTAGCAATTCCCTATCTTCAAACACCACCACATTCAAACATACTATAGCAATTCCCAATCTCCAAACAACTCCAAACGATGTCAAAAGTTGAGATAAGCCAATATATCTCGTGCGAATGAATTAATCGGAAATGAGGCTCGTGTCGCTGTTGTCAGTTCGCACCGGGGTGGGGATGAGATGGCAGTTTTTTTTTTTCCGAATGTAATTCGCTACGCTATGCTTTCTGCTCTGCTCACTCACTCTCTCTGTTATCAGGTTCGCATAAATGTAATGGAGAAAAAGAGAATTTATTTTATATTTAATTGTCAAACGTATTCTGAATTCTATTTAATTGTAAAACGTATTCTGAGAATACGTTTTAATTAAATTTATTTTTTTATAAAAACGCATTTTTAATGAAATAGCATTTTAAAACATATTTCCTAAATACGTTTTCAAGGAAAACGTATTTCGGAAATATGTTTTCTAAAACCATAAAATTGATTTTTAGGGTTTTGAAAAACGTATTTGCATAATACGTTTTATATTTATTATTTTTTATTCAAGTCGACTTTTTTAACGGAAATATTTTTTTTAAAGTTTTACAAAAATAATTTTAAAACGTATTCTCGGAATACGTTTCTCAAAGAAAAATTTACTAGAAAAAAGTATTCCGAGAATACGTCTTTTTTATTTTTGTCCACACCTTTTTGTTTTTTATTTTTGTCCACTTGATTTTTTTTTTGTAAATAAATAAAGCACCATAGTGAAGGGCCCTCATTTAATAATCATCCTAACACAATAAATGATATATTAAAGCGGAGCAGCTGCCAATTTCCCGCTCAAATTTACATTAATTATTGTATTAATTGTAAGATAATTTACTTTCACGTCATTTTAGATATTGTCTAAACTTGGAATGTGTATTGTAGTTATTAATTAACTTATGTATTGATTGCAATATTGAGTAATGACCTATGCTTCTTGGAAAATAAGAAGGATAATTTGTCACATTGGAAATGTTAAATTATAATTGTGCATTAAATTTTGTAGATAATTTGCACACTAAAAAGGCAAACTAGCTGGAATTTTTTTTGCTTTCTCTTCCATTCTATATTAAATGTTACTCATTAATGGTTTGATCAATTCAATAAATATTGTCAAAAAATTTAAAGCCCTATTGGAATTGTGTATAATAGATATAATATTATTGGGAATTTGAATAAGTTGGCAACTGTTTAGAATGTTGTGCTAATTCTACACATCTCAATACAATTAATAATTTATCAAAGAAAAAAATAATAATAATTAATGTCAAATCTATATATATATATATATATATATTTATATAGGGTTGGGTTCCAGTGAGAATGACTTTTAATGCGAGAAATAAGAATAAATCGTAGTCATTGGATCGGATGATCCAATGGCTAAAAAAAAGTCAAAAGTATACCTTTATTAAGGGTATTGTAATAATTTTGCACCACACACATAAAGAGGTGGGCCCCCTCACACCATAATACACTGCCAACTAATACCATTCACCCACCCCACCTCGTTTTCTCTCTCCCTCTCAAACATGCACACACTCACAGGAATCGAAAAACACACACACACACACAAACACACAATCACGGTCAGCAATCGCCAGTCCGCCACCGTTTGTCCGCCGTCGCCATCGCCCGTTCGCCACCGTTACAGCTCCTCTGCCCGCTCTCTCAGGCTCTCTCTCTCTCTCTCTCTCTCTCACACACACACACACACGGGAATCGACACACACATGGTCACTGCTCACTGACGCCCGTTCGCTGCCGCCGCCGCCCCCCGTCGTCACCGTCGACACACACACAGTCACGGATCTACGCGCGGCCCTCCACCGCCCGTTCGCCGTCGCCATCGCCCCCCGCCACCGCTGACACACACACAGCTCGCCACACACACACACACAGACGCCATCGCTGGCCTCCGCCGCCGCCGTCATACCATGTCCGAACTTCCTCTACAGTGCACCAATGGCCGTCGGAGGCCGATGCCGGACGAATTGAGTCGGAGATGGCAGTGAGCGACGGGAATTTACCCTAGGATTACAATTTGGGTTTCTTGATTTTTGTTGCTTCTTTTTTTTAGAATTAGATAATTTTGAGGGGCTTTTTTACAATTTTGTTAATTGTGATTATTTTCAATTTAGTTCATAGGCAAATCTGAAAATTTTGAAAATATATATGAATTATATATTTTATATATTTTTCAATACACATTTAAATATTATATTTTTAACCAAAAAATAATATATAAATAAATAAAATTAAATATTATATTTTTAACCAAAAATAATATATAAATAAATAAAATTATAAAATACTAAGTATGGTTTTATAATTACAAAAAATTAAATATAGTGAAATACTAAGTTAGTTTTATAATAGTACACGCAAATTATCTCGGATCATAAAAGACACTTTATATATCATCACGTTGCACCTTATAAAAATACACATTGCACTTTATAAAACAACATATTGCACTCTATACAATCCACAATTAATGTCGATATCTTCTACCAAAATACCACATCATAAATCTAAAAATTGTATCTACATAATAATATAATATCCATCATATCATTCGTAAAAAAAAAAAGAAAAAAAAACACACAAGCATGTTAACGTACCCAAATTACAGTAGTGCACTTTATATATCAACACATTGCACTTTATAACTCACAACGTTGCACTTTATAAAACAACTCATCGCACTTTGTGACAACACTCCACAATGGAGATCGAAACCGGCCAAACTCGATTTTTTTCAACCACAAATAATATAACACAATAATAAAATTATTAATATATTAAATATAAATTTAATATAAATAACAAATTATTTCGATTGTTTATGCTAATTCTATTAACCGTTCAAATAAACCTTCTATTTCATTTGGATTTAGTTTAGTTTGGAGCAAATCATAAAAATTGCACGCAATTTGACTAGCACATATATTATATTATTTCTAAAATTAATGTAAAATATTAAATAAACATAATATAAAATATTAAAATGTTATTGGACATATTGCACATTATTGACTGACGGGTTGCACTTTTGTGTTAGTGAGATTGCACCTTAGCATAACAAATGTACATGTTAATTAAATTAATAGAATAAAATATTAAATACAAAAATTACAAATAGTAAATATATTTTAAATTGCATAAATAATTTGATAAATATACTATAATTTTAATTAAACACATATTATTAAAAAAAATGAGATGCACATTAGGCGTTTGTTTCAATTTAGTTGGTTTTCAATTTGGGATTTAATGAAGAAAGAAAAGACCTGGCTCTCTTTCAAACAATGGCCTAAATTGTAATTTATTAACATTTATAAAATTGCAATTCAATCCTCTAAACATATCAAATTTTCAAAACAAAGGCCAAATTCCAAAACGCACAAATCTCATTCCAAGTGCAACTCCTGTGGTGCTGGGCGACGGGAAGGCGGATCTGTGCGGAGACGGGCTGAGTGACGGCGGCCGAGGGCCAACGCGACGGCAGTGGTGGTTCTCGCCGGCGCCGACGACGTTAGTGACAGAGCTGGTGGCGGCGACGGGCATGTTGCTGCGACTGTAAGAATGTGGGAGACGGCGGAGGCAGATGCGAATGGCGGAGGCGGGGCGAGGTTGTTGTGACCGGACGGCTGACGTGAAGCGGCGGACTGGTGGAGGAAGGCGGAGGCGAGGTGGAGGTTTGTCGACGACGGGTATTTGTTGTGGCCGTCGGGAATTCTTGTCGTCAGATCTGGAAGGGTTGCCGGAATCGGATGACTGTGGCGGCATCGGGTCTGTCGACGGCGACGACATGAACGGTGGCTTGTTGTGGTGGTTGCGTCTTGCCGGCGGGTGGCCGAAGGCCCAGACGTGAGAGAGCGGAGATAGATCGGACATGACAGAGGAGAGAGGAGAGATAGAATGGGTGGGAGAGTTTTGGGTGGAGCCCACTTATTTGGTTTTTTGGTGAAATTACACAAGTGCCATTCCAGCTAATTATTTGTCCATTAATTATTACTATAATTACAATTTTGCCATTGCATAGTTGACCTTGTAACTCAATTTTGACCAAATCATGTTCATTGATCGTACCGATCCAATGGTCTATAATCATTCTCATTTCTCGCATTAAGAGTCATTCTCATATGATCCTTTATATATATATATATATATATATAAAAGTTTGATTATTTTTAAAATTGTAACTGTTTATCGTCAAAAAAATCTTATTTACTAATTTTAGAAATATATTATACAATTTATGGTATTGTGTTGGCAAATTAAATGTACTTTTATTTGGTATATTGTGGGTTGTAGCCATTTACGGCTATGTTGGGATTTTATGTGTGTTTGTGATTTATTTATTGTCATATTGAAAAAGTTAATGAATCATCATTTTTTATTTGACTGAAAGATTGATTTGGTAATCAGATTTAATAATATCATGTGATTCTTGGAAGGGTGTTGCTAAATACCGCACCCTTTTTGCTAAATATCGCACCCCAATTTACATTTTTTCCCTTTTTATAAAAAAATAAAAAATAAAAAAAATAAAAAAATATGGACGCACGCACATATGGACGCATCAAAACATCAAATGATCAAAACACATCAAAAGGGCAAAACATCAAAACACATCAAAAGGACATAAAAAAAAAAAAAAAATT
>BKCP01009515.1:888583-903100 GCA_008636005.1 Striga asiatica
ATTAAGGACAAATGGATATTTAGGGGTGCGGTACGTAATAAAATGGGTGCGGTATTTAGCAATTCAGTTCTTGGAAATGTGTGTGTGCTGTGTGAACATTTGAGTATTGGTTAGTTCTTTTTTTTATGAGTATTAGTTTGTTAATGAATCTTTTTTTTTATAAAAATTGAGAGATTTATTTGGTATTAACATTTAATAAAACCGTCTAAAAGGTGTGTGTATTGCTTGAATATTGAAAACAATTGTGCGTGTTATTTTAAGAAATTAAATTTGCAATATTGAAACAGATTTTATAAAAACCTGTGAATATCTATATATGTATATAAAGGTTTGTATTTACCTGAAATGGCAATTAAAATCCCGTAACAAAATTTAATTTTACTTTTATTATTAACTATTTAAAGCATTTTTGAAAAGTGGCGATAATTTGAAATTTAAATTAAAAAATTAATATAATTAATATTTAATATAATTGATGTACAAAATCATTTTGGTCAAATATTGCGGTTATTACCTTTATTAGTTGTATAGCTTAAATTTGGCATATAATATATTGACAAAACTTTCAGCTATTACATTTTTTAGTTGCATGGTTTAAATTGGTGTATTATATATTGACAAAAAAAAAAGAAGATTTTTATTTAAAATTACAAATCTAAAAAAAAAATTACTCATAACTTACAGGTTAATATTAACTTGGACGCAGATGGAATAGTAAATTATTTATAATTTATCAAATTACTCAACTACTTAAATTTTTTTATTTTGATAGTTTATACAAAAATAAATTTATTTTAATTAACGAAACACTATAAGTTTTATATTTATACTTATTATTCACATAGGATTTTAAATATATGATAAATTTTACTAAAATAATTATTTCATGGAATCACATTAAAGTCAAATCGAATTTCTGAATAAAAATTTTGAAATGACACTTATTTTGAAAATAATATAATATAATGTATTATCAGTTATGTGCACCTTTAAATTGACATTAATATGTAATTTTGTACAATTTAAATTTTATATAATATTTTCAATAATTAATATAGGTAAATTGCATTACATATTGATTTTATATTTTTAATTTATAAATATTATTTAATGAAATTTTTTTATATATAAATATTATTGAATATTTATCACTCGTGCATCGCACGGGATTTGTACTAGTTCAAAAAAACTATGTGGTAGTATCATTTTTTTTTCTCAAACAATATGAATTAATAAATTCATTTGTGGTGGCTAAATGTGTGGACATGTGATGACATTAAATGAGAGTACTAGTTGGCTACAGTAATTTTATTAAATAGAAATCCTATGGATATCATAAATATTAGTGAGTTGGGTAGCTTTGTAAACCTCCTCAATTCAGAAGAATGTGATTTTTTTTTTCTTTCACATCCTCATTTCACAACACGAAGAAGAAAATGCTTTGCTCCTCCTCTCGTAATCTTTCTGTCTCTTATTTGCAGTATATGCAACATTTACACCTTTTTTTTTTAAGACCCAAAATTCCAATAACCAGTCTATTTCAGTTTCCTTACTTCTCTTTCTTTCAATAGCCCACCAATCAATCCAAACAATTACTTGGTCTACAAATGAAAATCAATGAGTATGTAAATTAGCTCACAAATTTGTGAAGACCCGACGACGGTGAGTTCTAGGCAGAGCTGTAACCTCTCGGCAAACCGGACCAGATTGGTGGCGCAACAAGTTAAGAAGCTCATAAAGGCTTTTGGAGCAATGTACATATAGATGCTATTATGCTAATTCTATGTCTTATCCAAATAGTCATTTGTGTGGAGGCCTTCATATGTTTGTTAGTGTAAGTTTTAGTTTGAGGAGTGAGCAAAAAATTTCAAATCAAGGGGGAAGAAGAAACATCTAAAGAAATCTTGACAAGGAGCCCAAGAAATAATTATTCGTAATATCCAATTTCTGATACAGAATATTGTCTATAAGACGCAGGTGTAGACCGAGCTCTAGAGGTGTAGAACCCCAATTGAATATTAGAGACATCTCATTTATTTTAATAATTTATGCATTTTATTGCATAAATTTAAAGATTCTAAGCTTCCGAATTAATTAGACATTAGTGTCTATTTAATCTTTGAGTAGTAATTTAGTTAGACATTTTATGTCTAGTTAGATTATTAGAATTTTCGAGTCTAGATAGACATTCGAAATTCGCCGGGTTGATTTTATTTTTGAACCGTTTTTGATATTTTCTCGAAATTTTCGAATTTGATCACTGTGATTATATCTAATCAGTTTTTCATTCATCTTCTACACTATTTAGACACTTCACCTAACGCTATTATAAGGCCATTTACTATTAATCATCATTAATGATCCATAGTTATTATTTTATTTAATTAAGAAGATATCTTCCTCTCAATTTCCACAATTCATCCGATCAAGTTGTTTCTTCTTACTTAATTATATAGAAGAATTTACACTCTAAACATTATTCTTTATATTAGAGATATACATTCAATCTATATTTATTTTCAAACCTACCACATGTACCATAATTATTTGTACATATACCAGAGTTTTAATATACGATTATTTCCAGATAAATCCCTAATGCATATTTCATCTTCCTTGTCAGTCCCCAACACTTTATTTCTTCCTCCTAACTCCCTAATACTAATTTATATTTCCTCCCAACTCCCCATAAAAATACTATTTGTATTATTATTGATTTATTTTTACTGATTAATTCATTTGAACAATTTCTCACTCTCTCTCTTCATTATCTCTCTCTCTCGCCTATTCCCGTCTCTCTCTCTCTCTTAAAAATTGTCGTGAAATCGCCGTGAAATTTCTCACTCTCTTGTGCATCGCCTATCATCTCTCATTCTCTGTCTTGGTGCGTCACTCGTCGGTGCAGAAGATTCCACCTCCCGTCGCCATATCTCCGGGAAGCCCTCCGTCTCCGACCAAAATGCCGCGATCGAAAAAGCCGACCGTCTCCGGGAAGCCCTTGGTATCGGAAAAACCATCTTCCTCTTCCAAAGCTTCCAAAGCCGTAAGCAATGTTGATTTTTGGGGATTTTATTGAACTCGAAAATTTGGGGATTTTTACAAAATTTTGATTTTTTTTTCTCGAATTGGATGTTTTCAAAAAATTGGGATTTTTTTATGGTAATTCACTTCGAATTTGAGATTTTTGTGATAAATTATGGCTCTTTGCATGTAGGGTTCATAATTTTTTATTTTGAGTTAGGGTTCATAATATTTTTTTTATTTTTTTATTAGGGCTTCCAATTTGGGATTTTGTTGATAAATTAGGGCTCTTTGCATCTAGGGTTCATAAATTAGAGCTCGAATTTGGGATTTTATTGATAAACTAGGGCTTCAAATTTGGGATTTTATTGATAAATTCGGAAATTAAATGTTGCTGCTGTTGTTATTTGCGAAATTAGGGTTGAGGTGTTGTGAATTTCAGTTTGAATTGGTGTTTTAAATGTTGTTGCTGTTGGGATTTTGTTGCTGCTGTTGGGATTTTATTGGTGTTTTTTATTTGTTATCAACTTTCTCATAACAAATTGATCCAGTGATGCTGTTTTCCATTTTGTTGATGCTGTTTTTCATTTTGTTATGTATTCTATCATGTTGCTGTTGTTTTCCATTTTGTTCTGTAGATGCATTATTTGTGTTTTATATTTTGTGATAGGGCACTGATTTTAGAAGTCGATGTGCCCCATCTTACTTTAAGGATGTGATGGACCGAATTCTTGTTGTGTTGTCTGATCAACACAAGCAGACTCTTCAACAGAGCCCTTTCTATTTTTTTGTTAACATGCCGGACATAGCCATTTCACATGGCAGAACTGAGGCTCTAATAAGCACATACACGGCAGAAATGAATGCCTTTGTTGTAGGTAATGGTTTGTGTTTAAAATTCGATTCGGCTGAGTTTTGTTTGACAATGGGGCTGCGGCAGTGTGGTCTAAGTGTAGACTTAGATTTGAATATGGAGTCCAAAGCCTTATTCGATGGTTGGGATCGGGTTGATAATAAGCTTTTGAAAAGAAAGCACGTTGTAGAATATTTAGAAAAATTTGCTGTGGATGAAGGTCGCGTAGACGACTTCATCAGGATGTTCACTCTTTTTGTGTTTAGCTGTATATTGTTTCCTTGTTCTAGTTATTCCATTCCTAGGTTTGTTTACCCTTACCTAGAGAATGTGAGTCGAATTTGTGAGTATGCATGGGGCGATGCTACTCATAAATTCTTGGTTGCCGAACTTGTTCGCCATAGTGAATCGAAAGAGAGATCATACTTTGATGGATGTGCAGTTGGATTGATGGTATGTATATATATGTGTGTTTGTCTTAATACAATAATATTTTAATTGTGAGATTGTGTAATTTTGAAATAATGTTTATGTGTAGGCTTGGTTGTACGAGGGTGTGCCTTCTCTAGGCAAACGGTCCACGCTCGAGGCGATTCCCCGTCTGTTTCGATGGACGGGGAGCAATTTGCCATCTACAATGGAAGGGTGTTTAAAAATCCTTCACAAAATAATGAGGCATAAGGTATAGTTTTATAGTATTATGTTTTTCCTTCTTCTTCTTTTTATATTTTTGGTTAATCGATATTGTTCTTAAATCATTATGATATGCTTTGCAAGTGTATTCGGTATTGCCTTTGTCTGCCGAGCGTGCTTTTTTGGAGTCCCAGGTTTTCTTTAATTTTGGTCGACAATTTATGTTTCAACATTAAAAAATTTTCAATTAAACATGTATCTTTATTTTATGTTCCCTTTAATTTTTGTTTTTTCTTTCATGTACAGGGAACGGTCGAGACCCGTTTACTTGCATTTGTTTGTGAGGAGAATGAGCAACTTAAAAAAAAAATTGAACTGTTGGAGAGCGAGTGGACACAAAAGAAGCAGGAAGAAGAAGAAAAAGAAAAAGAGAAAGATGAGGGGGTGGAAAAAGAGAAAGATGAGGAGGAAGAAAAAGAAAATGAGGGTGCTGATGGCGGTTTTGGCCCGATTGACTTTGAGGAAGAACAGAAGGAGAAAGAGGAGGAAGAGGAAAAAGAAAATGAGGAAATAGAGGAAAAAGAGGAGGAGGAAGAGGAAAAACAAAATGAGAAAAAAGAGGAGGAGGAGGAGGAGGAGGAAAAAGAGAACGAGGAAAAAGGGGATGATGAAAAAAAGGAAGAAGCATGGGCTGTGGTGGTGTATGGGAATAAGCCAGATGATGAAAAAAATGAGTTTGTTGACTTGAACCAATTGGTGAACCTGGTGGTGGAGTCTGCCGGTTTGACGGGAGGGCTGAATGAGCCGAACTCTGAGCACGGTGCTCAGAGCTCGCACCGACCAGCAGAGGAGGAGAAGCAACAGGCCTCATCCATTGTGAAGAGGGTGCGGGAGAGGCAAGGGAGGAAAAAAAGGAAAAGGAGGCCGATTTCATGACCCCCCCCGTCATCCGCTCCGAAGAGACAAAAGAAAAAAAAAAGTTGCAGTTGACTTCCGGGACTCATGATGTGGTAATTAAACTATTAATTTTATTTCTGTAATTTATGTTATTGTTCGTGTTGTTTTCATATAAATAACTAATTGTTTTGTTATGTAGGAGAGTGCCGAGAGTCATTCTCATGAGTCTTCTTTGATGAGGTTTATAGGGAGAGAGGACTTCTGTGGCCATGATGACATTCAGGAAGAGGATCGTGGAGTCATCCGATCATTCCTGACGACCGATCGCATTAAGTAATAGAAATTATTTCAGTTTCGTAATTGTTTCATTTATGTTATATTATACTAATCATAATTGCAAATTTTCGTAGCGAAATTGTGTGGAGCAATGAGAGAGTGATAATCCGAGGAAAATTGATGATCGATCTTTTGTTCGGAAACGAGTTGAATTCTCAACTCGTTGATTGCTTCATGGAGATCCTGCGTGCTCGCCATCCTCGTATTCGCTTTGTGCCGACTTATGTTCAGGTACTATCTTTTACTATACTTTATTAATTTTACTGAAATTGCTAAGAAAAATATTTAATTTGTAGGAAGATTTGTTGAATGCGGTGGATAAAATGAAAACAAGAACCGCTTGGAGAACTGAAGATTACGCTCTGTGTGCTTCTAAGCTGACTAAAAGTAGTGTTGCCATGCTCGATGAGATGGTCCGTTCCTTGTTTGGTGCGAAGTATGTGTTCTTCCCCGTGCTGCACAATTCTCACTTCTTCTTGGTCGTCTACAAGGCTGACAAGGTTGGAGAAGAAAAATTTGTGTACCATAACTCGATGGATACACCAAGGTACCGAGGAGCCGGGAAACGTGTGGTAAGTGTTAATGACATTTTAAACTTTGTTTTGTAGTTATTATTTATGTTCTTTCGAATTAACTAGTCATGTGTTTTGTTGTTTTTTTTTTTTTTTTTGGTAGGTCAAGTTCCTCGCAGGATATCTGAGTTTGAAACTTCGACGTGACATAAATCCAAACAGAACTTGGACATTAGGATACCTGAGGCAACAGAGCGGGATGAAGGACTGTGGAGTTCACATGTGCATGGCAATGGAATGTTACGCCGTCGATACTCGAGAATTTTGGGATGCCCAAAATACTTGTTCAGCCGATGCCTACTGAGCACGGATGGCAACACTCATCCTTAGAAATCCTCCTTGTTGACAGGTTGTTTGGCAGTTGGTTGCCATTTGTTTAAATTGGATGTTTTGGAGTGTAGTATGATGGTTTGACTTTGATTGATGGCTGATTGTGGACAAAATGGATGATGGTGTGATGATGTTGTGATGTTTTGGATGATAGTTTGTGGGTTGTGAACAAGTAGTCTGTTCAGTTTGATTGTTTGATGAATGAATGGAATGTTATGGATGATTGTTTGTGGACTAAGTAGTTTGAATGGATGTTTTGGATTTTTTGATTTGATTCCTAATGATACCTGTTTTCTTAATATTAGTACCTCATTATTTGTGTAAAAGTACCCATTTTCCATTAGCTAGTACTCATTTAAGGATGTGTTCTTAAACTGTATACAAGTTTCTATTCTTAGTAGTACCTATTTTCTTCACAATCGTACCATTTTTATATTGTTATAGAACCGGATATTAGCTCATCGGTACCACTTGTAATGAACACATAAAACACTGAATTTCGGTCTCAAATGATGTTTACATGACAAATAATCACTCTCACACCAGTTTGTATAAGATTTATAAAGTGTTTAATTGAGTTTAATCGCAAATTGGTCAATAATTCAACACACTAATGAAAAAATACCACCTGGTACCATCTCATTAAATGGTACCGGTTTTGGGAAAAATAGTACCGCTTCTTCTAGTACGCAGTACCTGTTTTTTATCATTTAGTACCGACTTGGTTTCAACGAAAATCCCTTGATCAATTGTGGTCAACATTTGCAATAGTTGGTACCAGACATAGAGCACAACAGTACCAATATTCTGGATTTTGGTACCGATTATCAGGACGTTAGTACCACTTGTAATGAACACATAAAAACAGTACCAACACCTCATTAAAACTGTATCGGTTTTGGCCAACACAGTACCGCATATTATACCATGTAGTACCTGATTTTGATCGATTAGTACCTACTTTTGTCAATAAAAATTGATTATCTCAATTCTGCCCAACATTTACATAAAGTAGTACCGATCATAGTGAAATAGAATACCACATTATGGCAATATAGTACCGGAAATCCTCTCCCTAGTACCACTTATATTGAACACATACGAAGACCGAATTTCGGTCGCAAATGATGTTAGTACGACCCATGATCACTCTGGCATTCGTTTAATTAAGATTTTAAATATCTTTGATTGCGTTTAATCGCAAATTGGTCATGAACTTGATACAATAATGAGAAAACACGCTACTAGACTTCATTTCATTGAATGACACACTTAATCTCATAGATATCATCATACATGACTACTCTAAATTCTACCTATGTGTTTTCAATTCCATGTTTTTTCATCCAAATCACGTGTGAACGATCTACGTGTCATGGTAGACATGAAGGATTAGAGAAATCGTGATTCTGAAAATAGTACCGGTTTTGCGGAATATAGTACCAAATATTATACAGAGTGGTACCTGATTTTGATCGATTAGTACCAACTTTTGTCAATAAAAAATGATTATCTCAATTCTTCCCAACATTTACAAAAAGTAGTACCAGTCATAGTGAAAGACAAAACCTCAGTATGGCAATATAGTACCGGATATCCTCTCCCTAGTACCACTTATATTGAACACATACGAAGACTGAATTTCGGTCGCAAATGATGTTAGTACGACCCATGATCACTCTGGCATTCGTTTAATTAAGATTTTAAATATCTTTGATTGCGTTTAATCGCAAATTGGTCATGAACTTGATACAATAATGAGAAAACACTACTACTAGACTTCATTTCATTGAATGACACACTTAATCTCATAGACATCATCATACATGACTACTCCAAATTCTACCTATGTGTTTTCAATTCCATGTTTTTTCATCCAAATCACGTGTGAACGATCTACGTGTCATGGTAGACATGAAGGATTAGAGAAATCGTGATTCTGAAAATAGTACCGGTTTTGCGGAATATAGTACCAAATATTATACAGAGTGGTACCTGATTTTGATCGATTAGTACCAACTTTTGTCAGTAAAAAATGATTATCTCAATTCTGCCCAACATTTACAAAAAGTAGTACCAGTCATAGTGAAAGACAGTACCTCAGTATGGCAATATAGTACCAGATATCCTCTCCCTAGTACCACTTATATTGAACACATACGAAGACCAAATTTCGGTCGCAAATGATGTTAGTACAACCCATGATCACTCTGGCATTCGTTTAATTAAGATTTTAAATATCTTTGATTGCGTTTAATCACAAATTGGTCATGAACTTGATACAATAATGAGAAAACACTACTACTAGACTTCATTTCATTGAATGACACACTTAATCTCATAGATATCATCATACATGACTACTCCAAATTCTACCTATGTGTTTTCAATTCCATGTTTTTTCATCCAAATCACGTGTGAACGATCTACTTGTCATGGTAGACATGAAGGATTAGAGAAATCGTGATTCTGAAAATAGTACTGGTTTTGCGGAATATAGTACCAAATATTATACAGAGTGGTACCTGATTTTGATCGATTAGTACCAACTTTTGTCAATAAAAAATGATTATCTCAATTCTGCCCAACATTTACAAAAAGTAGTACCAGTCATAGTGAAAGACAGTACCTCAGTATGGCAATATAGTACCGGATATCCTCCCCCTAGTACCACTTATATTGAACACATAAGAATACCGAATTTTGATCGTAAATGATGTTAGTACGACCCAAATTGGTCACAAATTGGTACTATATAATCCCTCTGACATTAGTTTATATGAGATTTGGTATTTGGTTAATTAAGTTTAATCACAAATTGGTCACGAACTCAACACACTACTCGGAATATGTCAATAATGTATCATCAAAATACATATTCCGACCAAAAAAAAAATACAACACTTTCCAACACACTTTCCCAAAACAATAAACACAAATGCCAAACACAAAAGTGATCTACATACGTTCTTTGCACGTACGTCGATTGTGTCCACGACCACCACATCGCTTACACCGCCTCACCGCAACATCAACTTGTGAAGGAAACCTTTTTTCCCTCCTTCGTCCAGGTTGAGATCGTACATCCGGGGAATGAATGGCATAATCAAGATGTGTCGAGGAAGATGCCACATTATAGTCGTAGTTAGGTACAGGGTTAATAGTACCTTGATAAGCTTGCCTATACATCCCGACACGATAATATGGATCGCAAAAATCATAGACGGACATTGACCTACTCTCAATACAAGCACATGCATGCTTGCACGGCATCTTAGATAGTTGCCATTCTCCACAAGAACAAGTCCGAAGTTGCAAATCTACGTCACAACTTTTGTCGCCATCAACAACCTCAAACCTCCATTCACTTGATTGACTGATTTTGACATTGCGGGAAGCACTGTAGGAAGCTGCAATTTTTTTCTCAAGCTTAGGACACAACTGACCAGTGAACCGCGACACTCCTTCACGCCAATCATGCATCATGGTCATAATTTGTTTTCTTATGTGATTCACCATGGCTACAATAGGCATAAATCGTGCCGACTTTACCCAGTTATTCCAACATTCTGCTTGATTATTATTCATGATCCCCCAACGGTCTCCAGCAAATAAAGAATTCTCCCAACATCGTGGGTTAGAATTCTGAAGGAACTCAATTGCTTCAGGCATCTTAGTCAAAATATTATTTATATGGATATCAAAATCTTGCCTTTTAGGAGCATACGCAGCTTTCATAAAAATTGAAGACCAATGTTTTTTATTAAAATGTGGGTATTTCCTCAACACCTACAAAACATAAATAAATAAATAAATAAATAATTATTCACAGAAAAATGTGAATTATTCACATTTTTAAACATAATTTAAACAGAATAATATTCACAGAATAATAATTATTCACAGAATATAACAGAACTTAAATTTCTTACCTGCTTCTTAAAGTTGTCGACTAAGTGTCTCAAACAATAAGCATGATGGCTGCCAGGAAAAACCATAGGGATGGCTTTAAGCAGCCCACTGTGTTAGTGCGAATAAAAAGTGAAGCTTCTAGAAACAGGTAAGCAGGAGGAAAGAAAACTACTATTCAGCTTCAAGCAAAACCACTCTCAATTTTCATCCGTCTCGGCATCAACCACGACATATGCTATAGTGAACAAGTCGTCATTGGCATCCTTACTCACAGCACTAAGCAAAATGCCTTTGTATTTATGTTTTATGTGGGTGCCATCCAAAAATATCAACGGTCGACAACCGGTTAAAAAACCGACAAGGCAAGCATTAAAGCAGATGAACAATCGGCGGAACTTATTCTCGACGGGGTCAATCTCACAATCGGCAATGCTTCCAGGGTTTGTCTCACGCACTGCGCTACAATACCATCTCAATTTGTCGTAAGATCCCCTGTCTGCTCCATGAATATCTTGCATTGCAAGTTCCTTCCCTAACCATGCCTTTTTGTAAGGTAACTCCAAGCCATAATCCCTGTGAATATCTTTCAATATCGTGCAAGGCTTGTAGTTCGGTTCATCTCTCAGTCTGTCTTTGATTGTAGTTGACACCCAAATGGAGTCCGCTTTTGGATGCCCCCTTGTCCGAAGATTGGACACACCACAGGTATGGACGAGGCTGCATTTCCGGATGGCAAACTGCTGATCGCCTTTGTATAACGATGCATATACTCTCTATTCACAATCCGCATCGCTACAACAAACGATGACCTTCTGCTTGTCATTTTTTCGATACTTAAAGCACCGCTTGTTTGCAATTGCGTAGTTTTTTACACTCTTTCGAAATTCGTCGGCCCCAGCGAATATTTGCCCCTCTCCTTTGAGGCAACATCTCCAAGAATCGATTGATTTATCTTGCAACAACTCATGTTCTCCCTCCGACAAATCATCAGACTGTACGTTTTCCCTGCGTTCATGACAAAATAATACAAACATTTATAAATAATGGAACTAGTTGAAAAATTAATGAACTAGGATATGATACGACTACACCATATTTCAATAATAAATTCATTAATATTATGAAAACAACATTACCTGCTCATGTTCATCGGGAAGGATTGAACTCCATCATCCCGTCTTTCATTTCTTTCCATGGCAATGATCTCTACGATATTTAGTTTCCAACAAAAGTGTAACCGAATCATGTTCTTCACATCCTCATCATCCAACAAAGTAACTCTCTTTTTTTCCTTTGGCGCAATATAACATAGTACGACGGATTCAAAATTAACGTTCGGCCACCTCTTTGATATGAGAGTGTACACTTCGCCAAGCGTTGATCCAATGTGCGTAGAGAACATAAACAATTCATTCTTGTACGTACAACTCCCTAGTATATCACTTTGTGCCCCTTCCATCTATCTAACAATATTTGGATAAATAAAAATAATTCACATTTCCCAGGAAAATATGGTACAAAAAAGAATTAAAGTGGTACTATATACATGCAAACAGAGGTACAATAATCAAGAATAAGGGTACAGTGACATTCCCACCTTATTTTCTTGTTTTTGGATGAATAACACATTACATAACTTAACAATAGCATCAATTTCGTATACATAAACAAGAAATAAGAGATTTTGATTGATTTAGGGTTAATATGAACAACAATTTTCAAAATTCAATTCCTAACAAATTAACCAAATATATACGAGTTAAACATGATTTTTGGACTCCAATGTGCATAGAGAACATAAAAAATTCATTATTGTACGTACAACTCCCTAGTATATCACTTTGTGCCCCTTCCATCTATCTAACAATATTTGGATAAATAAAAATAATTCACATTTCCCAGGAAAATATGGTACAAAAAAGTATTAAAGTGGTACTATATACATGCAAACAGAGGTACAATAATCAAGAATCAGGGTACAGTGACATTCCCACCTTATTTTCTTGTTTTTTGGTGAATAACACATTACAAAACTTAACAATAGCATCAATTTCGTATACATAAACAAGAAATAAGAGATTTTGATTGATTTAGGGTTAAAATGAACAAAAATTTTCAAAATTTAATCCCTAACAAATTAACCAAATATATACGAATTAAACATGATTTTTGGACTCCAATGTGCATAGAGAACATAAAAAATTCATTATTGTACGTACAACTCCCTAGTATATCACTTTGTGCCCCTTCCATCTATCAAACAATATTTGGATAAATAAAAATAATTCACATTTCCCAGAAAAATATGGTACAAAACAGTATTAAAGTGGTACTATATAAATCAAACAGAGGTACAATAATCAAGAATAGTGGTACATTGATCATTCCCACCTTATTTTTATGTTTTAGGATGAATAACACATTACAAAACTTAACAATAGCATCAATTTCGTATACATAAACAAGAAATAAGAGATTTTGATCAATTTAATTGATTTAGGGTTAATATGAACAATAATTTTCAAAATTCATCCCAAACAAATTAACTAAATATATACGAATTAAACATGATTTTTGGACTCCAAAATGCTCATATAATACATATATTACTTGCTACTTCAAATTTTGGCCGGAAAAAGCACGAATGTTGCCGGAAAAAAAATTATTCTTGGCCGCACAAATTTGACGTCGGAATCACTTCTTTGGCCGGATTTGTTGTTGCCGGAGTTCTTCTCGCCGGATTTTGTCGCGCGGAGAGACCGCCCTGCAAAAAATAATGGAGGAAGACAGGAGAGTGACGACAGGGAGGGAGAAAGGGTGTAGAAGAAGATTGATCAAAAAATAATAAAATAGTATCATGTGTTGTGGTTGGTGGAATATAAAACAAATAAAATAATGTGTTAGTGGGATGATGTAATAAAGCATTTTAGTTTTGATTTAATTTTAACATTAGGGAGTTAGGAGGAAGAAAATTAAGGAATTAGGGAGTTGAAAGGAAGAAAAAAAGGTGTGGGGACTGAGGAGGAATATGAAAAGGCACTTAGGGATTTAATAGGAAGTTGTCCAATAATATATGTCAAATTATGGAATATTATAATTAATGATTTTCTCCTTAATTATTGGAATTCACGCCACTAATCGAGCAGAACCCCTTTTCTTCTTCAATACAATCTCGCCCAAATCGATCTCAGCTTCCATCATCCCAAAGCTCTGCTCATAAAATCGATTGAGATTTCACTCAAAGATTTGAGCAAACCATTCCCATCGTAACCCTTCAACTCTCGCCGGTGAGTCCCTTGCATCTGCGCATCAAATCAACTCCTGTTCTTTTTCACGTCGAGCAGATCCCGCCCTTTCATCCGTCACCGTCAGCGAACGGCAGCGCTCCTTGGCCGTGAGTGAACTCGTCGCCACCGAGAGCCGCGTCAAGCAGCAAGTTCCGGCGACCTTCCTCAGCCATGCGGTCCTTCCAACGAGCAGCGGGTTCCATTCATCCTTCCCCGTCGCGCCCGTATCAGCCACCGACCGTCGGCGACAGCAAGCAGACAACGACGAGTCTATGCGCCGTCCGAGGAAGCCGGTCGTCGGCAACTTCAGGCAGTTCTCCGCTGGCCCGTTCACGTCGATAGCCACCATCTGAGGAAACCAATCCTGTCGTACTCCTTCAACTTTAGGATTTTTGGACTATGTGTAGATCAATCAGTACATTGAAATCCACATATCAATATGTACATTGAATTTAGTTTATATGTACTGTATATATACATATACTGGGATATGTACAATTATTGTACATATTAGTTTATGTTTGGTTATATTTTAGTTTATGTTTGGTATATTAGTTTGTGTATAAAATTAATTTCTTAATGGATTTATGTTTTTTCTGTTTTCAATGTTTATTCATAGTTTATGTTTAGTATATTATAAAATTTTATTGACAAAGCATAAACTGTTTTTTTTTTT
>BKCP01009515.1:913058-954427 GCA_008636005.1 Striga asiatica
TCTACTACCTCGGCTTGGGAGCAGATAAGGCTGAGGGATCGGCCTAATCTCCTCTTCGGGGCTATCTGGAGTGACCTTTTCACGCCTACTATTTCGGTGTTCCTTTGGCACCTCCTCTTGCGCCGGATACCTGTCGATACTGTGCTACACGCGAGAGGGATTTCCTTCCCCTCTCAGTGTGTGTGTTGTTCTGAGACTGGACGCCATGAAACTGAGACCTTTACCCACCTTTTTCTAGAGAGTGAGATTGTGAGGAGAGTGTGGGAGCATTTTGCCACTTGGACTCATATATCCCTACCCACCACATACAGTTTTTTTGAGCTCCTGAGTTTTTTCTCACAGAGCACACACCTTAGACACGTGGGCTTCCTCATTTCTTGTCTGATCCTTTGGTTCACCTGGACAGAAAGGAATAGTGCGAAGCATATGGATATTACTTTTATGTTTTCTCACATTGTTTTGCAGGTAGAGAGACACATTTCACTCCTCACCGCATTGGGCAGGCTCACGGCTCGTGACTGGACAGGCTGCACACCACCGCAGCGCTACATGGTGGCCCCACCATCGCCTGGTCGGACTCCACGGGCCAGAGCTGTTGTTTGGCTTCGACCTGACTCTCCGTGGGTCAAGCTAAACACTGATGGCTCCTTCGATCGCCACACTGGACTTGCCGGAGGAGGAGGTTTGATTCAGGACCATAGCGGCGCCCTCATCACCGCCTTCCACGCGTCCATTCAGGCCTCCTCGAGCTACGATGCAGAGATTCAGGCACTACAGATTGGACTTCAGATTGCTGTCCATCTCTCTAGTCATATATGGATCGAGCTGGATGCTGCGGCTGTCGCTACCCTCCTGACTTCGGGCCATCAGGGCTCGTGGCAGATCCAGCACCCGCTTCTGCGCATTAGAGATCTACTTCAGTCAGTCCATCGCAGGATCACGCACATTTTCCGTGAGGGGAACAGACCGGCTGATTACCTGGCCAGCCTTGGCGCCACCATACCAGGCACACATACATTCCAGACCGACACTGCTCCACTCCGCCTTCGCACTCTTGTACGGATGGACCAGCTTGGATATCCAGCGTTCCGTTTTCACTAGTTTTAGATTTCTATTTTCATTGGTATAGACATGTATCTCGGGCATCTGTTAGCCCGAAGATCGACTTTATATTGTAGCTTTTGTTTCTTCTTCGTTTTTCGGTTTTCTCTCTTGTTTTTCTTTTGTTTTTGTTTTTGATTGTCAGACTATGTAGACCTTTGTATCTGGTTCGTTGACATTTTGGGCTCCCGTTTTTGGGGCCCTGATCTATGCACAGGTTGGGGATCCAGCCCAATCCCCTGCCCTTCCGGGGCGTTGTTTGTTTAAAAAAAAAAAAAAAACCTAGCAACTACAGAGAAATAACCTAGTTGGATGGTTAGTTGTCAACGGTCAACGCCGGCGTCAACGCCAGAAGTCAACGGTCAACGCCAGAAGTCAACGGATTTCGACGGAAGTCAACGCCGGAAGTCAACGGTCAACGCCAGAGTCAACGGGTCAAAGTAATATTTACATAATTAAAATAATAAAAAGAAACGAGTAATCTTGGCCACACATGATCTGTACCAAATCTTGTGGCTAAAAATGAGTCTCACGTCCTCACTTTAAATAAGTGGATGCATTGGAACCAATCCCTATATATATATGCATGCTAACTAAACTGTTCATATTTATTTTTTTAATACTATAACGAAAAATCTCTATAGTATATGATATTTAGAAATTATAGATGATACTTTCCTTGGTNATACTTTTATGTATAAAAGAAAAAAAGAAAGAAAGAAAGAAAGGAACATATAATTTTTTGATGGAAGACATTTTCTTCATTGCAACATATACTGAATATATATTAACATAAATGCAATATATACCACCTGACAGCTGCGTGAATTAAGGAATTCCAGCTGCGCACATATACTAAATATATACTAACATAAACGCAAGATATACCACCTGACATCTGCGTGAATTAAGGAATTCCAGTTGCGCGAATTAAGGAATTAAATGAGTCCGTTATTTATTTTCATTTCCCTCTCTTATGAGTCAGTGATAATTAAGGATGTAATGTTTTATTTGTATGGTTATTTACATGAGGTATATTTCTGATAAAATCCTTGATTTTAGGTATAAATACAATTAAATTTGTCCCACACGTTAAAAATGCAATATCTTGCAATTCTTACGGGAAGAGTGAAAATGTCCCAATTATATACCTTAGACATATCAACTAACATCAATATCACAACATTTTTTATTTGATGACATATGAAGATGTTTGTTGTTTTTTTTCATTTTCCCTTCAATCTCGGTTCCTTTCCTCAAAATTTTCATACTTTACTACATCAACACCAATGTTAGTCTATTTAAATTATTTAGAGAGATTCTGAAATTTTTAAAATATTTAGTTTTACGATAACCGTTCGTTTTAAGTCCGAATTCGATTCCGTAAATTTTATTATTTGTGGTTTCTTAGCATGATCCAAGATCGTTATTAAGTATTATTTTTAGTCCATAAGAGGTATAGATTCATCTATTTTGAGTGTAGAAACGCGTGAGCATAATTGGTGAAATATCATCATTTTATCAATTTTTTTCTAAGGATTTTTTTTTTATATGATGAATGGGGAAATTTTTCAATCAGCTATGGAGTCTTTTTCCACCAGATTAAACAAGCCACATTAGTCTCCACTTGGTGAGAATTAGATGTGAAATTCAAATCAAGTTTTGCTAATTCTTTAAATTAGCATTTTTTTTATTAAATTTGGTGAGCTTGTTTTATCAACCAAGAGCTCATTGTGCCTATAAATAGAAGCCTTGAATCAGATTATTTTCATCAAATACATACCCCAAACATCATAGTTATTCGGATTTAAAAATAAATAAGTAAATAAATAGTTCAAAAAGTTAGGAAAAGTTTAGCCTTAGAAAGCTTTCGAAAGCCTTCGATGATTTTTGTCGCCGAGAGCGCTGAGCAGAGAGAGAGAGAGAGAGAGAGAGAGAGAGAGAGAGAGAGAGAGAGAGAGAGAGAGAGAGAGAGAGAGAGAGAGAGAGAGAGAGAGAGTGTGAGCACGAGTCAATGAGTAGTAAGCCATGGTGCATGAGTGTAATGCCTAGAAGGAAGCCAGGAGACGAGCAGTGCATGAGAATTTCCGAGAGCGTGCGTAATTGCCATGAATGTCGAAGCCGAGGTCGAGTTTCGTGTTCGAAGCCATAAATCGAAATCTTCCTTTACTTTTAGTAGATTCCAAAAGAAAGTATAAGGCTATATCTTCTCAATATATTCTGGAGTTATTTTGAAGGATTTAATTAAATTAAGGTTCACTAAAATGAGAAGTATGAATTTTGAGAAAATTCATGATTTTATTGAGATAAGATTGATATTGGACTCTCGTTTTCGATGTAGTATAACATGTGAAAAGTTATGATTTTAAAATACAAGATAGCCGAGTAATTCGACTTTAAGTTGTTTCAAAAAGATCAAATTTAAAAGTCTAAGTTGAGACCCTTGTTATTTTCGAAAATGGAAAAAAAATAAATTGAGACTTTTCAAAGTATAAGACCTATGCTATTATGAGAAACATATTTCAGAAAAATTGGTATTCAAATGCTTTAAAATTATTTTGAAAAGATTGGTTTTTATGAAAATTATCTTAGCCTTATTTCTTGTTTAAAAACCAAGTTTTAAAAGCCTAAAATAAAAATACTATTTTAGACTGGTCTTAAGTAATTGTAGATAAGTCAAGGGAATTGTAAAAAACGGACGTCGCAGCGCTAGGTAACAACAGTTGTAGTCGTTGACGGCCAGTGGTCTGCGTAAGACTCGTAGGGAGTTGTCAAATGCTTTATTATGATATTATGAGAAACATATTTGAGAAATTTGGTATTCAAATTCTTTAAAATTATTTTGAAAATATTGGTTTTTATGAAAATTATCTTAGCCTTATTTCTTGTTTAAAAACCAAGTTTTAAAGCCTAAAAAAAATACTACTTTAGACTGGTCTTAAGTAATTGTATATAAGTCAAGGGAGTTGTCAAAAACGGACGTCGAAGTGCTGGGTAACAACAATTGTAGTCGTTGACGGCCAGTGGTCTGCGTAAGACTCGTAGGCGCCTCGTGTGCTGGTACGACATGCTATGTGCAGTGAGAACCACGAGACACTGCGCCAGTGACTTGACCCGCGCCACAGCTGTCTGCTTCCGTGCGCGGGCGCCCCGCAACTCCAGAACTTCTACAATTTACCAATGGCCAGCAAGTTGTATCCAGCAGTCCCTAGTGGCAAAGTGCGTGCTTTCAGTGCCAGAATGCACAAAATCAGCTAGTAGCCAGTATCAGTCCCCATGCAGGCGCAAGGCCAGACAGCAGCACCGGATATAGACTGATGCTAGTGTAATGCCCCGTTTATTTGTGGATTATTTGGGATATATTATTATTATTATTATTGTTATTTCTGTGATAATATTTATATTTATTTTTCTTGAATGCCATAATATTTAATAATTGTCAAATGTGATTAAATGCTAAATGTGTAATTGTTTAATTGAATTTTTGTGATTATTAATGTGTATTTAAAAATATGAGAATATAAATATATATATTGTTCGGTTTATTTTATCGCGTGTTTGCATTCGAAATCGAGCCCGAGGATTTTCGTTGGAATCGAAATTGGGCCCGAAAAATGTCCGTTTAAATTTTTAATCGAGCCCGTGAGCCGATTTAATGTCCCAACCGGCCCAAAATCCATTTGACCCAACTTCTCGGGCCCGGCCCGACAGATTTTTCCCTTCTCTTTTTCTTTCTAGCGTGCGTGTGTGTGGATTTTCTTGGAAATTAAGAAAAGTCATACCTAATTTTCTATTGTGCATATATATACATAAAGTCTGTATCTATTTCTCCTCTCCATCTGATTTTCACGCCGCAGCCAAATCTCTTTTCCTCTCTCTCGACTTCGCGACAGCATATCGTCCTTTTCCCCTTCCACCTCTCTGAAAATTTTTCCCGTCACCCTCACCCTCTTGTCATCTCCCTCTTCTCGCCATCACCCCAGTCACCGTGAACAACCGCCGCGACGATAGCAGCGACGCTGCCGTCACCACCTGCGAGCCCTCCTCTCACCACTCGCGCACAGCAGCCCCGCGAAGCTTCTCCCGGCGACCTCTGTTCGCGAATTCCGGTGAGTTTTCCTTCCTCCCGTGAGCCCGTCCTTGCCGTGAACCAGTCCGGCGAGTTGCAGAAGCCCGACGTCGCTGAGCCCCTCACCTCGCCACGCCGCGACAAAGCCTCCTGCCGCGCCGCGACCCTCCCCCTGCCGCGCCGCGAAGCTTCCCAGCGGCCCCGTCGTCGTTCAGAATTTTTCCGGCGAGCTCGACATCTCTTCGAGCAGCGTCCGGCGACCCTCTTTCCGTTCCCGGCGAGCCCGTGAACCAACAACAGCTTCCCTATCCCTCCCGTGCACGTCGAGCCCTCTTTTCCGGCGAGACGAGTTAACCGTCGAGCTTCTTGTTCGTGACGTTTTCGATTTTTCCCGAGAACGGTACCTCGTCGTTTTTCCGTCTCGTTTAATTCATATATGCTCGTTGAATTGTTCATATTCATGTTGTACTCGTGTTATATTTTAATGTGAATTTATTGTTGAATATGTGCAAATATATGAATTGTTGTGATTATTGTATTCGTATGTTCGGGATCTCTTCGATTTTCTCGAAAATCGAACAAGACCTCGAAAGTCGTGTAAGTCGGTGGATAATGGAACAATGTCGAGTCCTTGGTCTTATGAAAAGGCCTCGGACGAATAAATTGTGTGTTGTGATTTAATTGTCAAGTTGTCGAGCTTGTTAATCGCTGTTTTGATGTTCGAATTTTTAAAAATAGCTTGCTGCTCGAAACGATGTGAAATTTTGAGGGATGTGTTATCTGTTCATTTCATGCCTTGTGTAAAATTTTCATAATTTTTGGAGACCTGTAGCTATTTTTAATAATTAAATTGTGTTCTGTCCAGAAAATTGTTAAATGCATAATAAATTCATGCTTGACTGAAAGGAGCTGAAATTCGAATATGTCATGCCTCTGTGACTTATATGTGTTGTGTTAAATTTTTAGAATTTTGGGAGTTGATTTGATATGGGTAATATTTTATTTTATTGAATCTGCAGAATTGTTGTTTGAATTTTTAAAAATCGGTTACTGCATGGAAAATTCTGAAAGTTTACTGAGAGTCATATTTTAGGTGTTTGATCATGTTTGTAAAATATGGGAATGTTTAGAGTCCGTTTGGTTTCAGTTTGGATTTAAATTCGATAAACTGCTGTTGCTCGTTTGAATTTTTAAAAATAGCAGCAGTTATCATTTAAGGCTGAAATTTTTATAAGTGGACTTGGGCATACTGTATGTTGCTGTGTAAAATTTTCAGGTTCATTTTCATTCATTAAGTCTGAGTATGAATTAAGGTGCCCTTTTTGCTGAATTACTGTTCGAATTTTATAAAATGGGGTATTTTGAGTTTAAAGCTGAAACTTTGTGATTTTACATGTTTCTGGGAGATGAAATTTTGTATAAATTTTCAGAGCTTAATTCGTAGGGTAGTTTGACCTTCTATTTTCATGCGATTAAATGATTTCTATTTCTGAACATGATTTTTTATGAAATTTTGGGAATGGACTTGCTTTTAGTTTTTATGTGAGTTTGACTTGGTCAATCCTCAGATAGATTTATATGATCTGGCGTATGTGTTTTGATCAAGTTAAGAGTTGAGTCTTAGTGTTCCAATTCCACAGGACTTTACGAACTACTTAGTCGAAACAAGTTCGACTAGGTCTGTTTTTGTGATTTCCGATTAAAGTCAAGATAGATATTCATTGTAGGATCTTGTCATAATGTAGGTGTTTGAGGAGTCAAGCCTCAGTCCTCACCTTTTCTGATTTGCTATCATCAATCCGAAATTTCCAGGTGGGTTATTCTAAAATTATCTATGCATATGTGTGATTTAAATTGTGATGAAAGTTTGGTGTGATCTATGTATGAAAATGAACATGTAGCCTATCGATGTGAGCTTGATGGCCGTCGATACGGTTGTCCCCGTATGATAAGATACGGTTACCCCGTGAGGTAAATCTCATTAAGACCTATGAGAAGGCCGTGTCATTGATGTGGCACGCACTCCCATGTTTCACTGATATGGCATGGCTTAGCTTTGATGAGCATAGATGTACATGAGTGAGTCTTTGATGAGACTATAGTCATTGATGTGGCTAGAGATGTGACATGATTTTATTGTTTATGTTCATGCTGCGACCATACCATTATTATGTTATTCATATGCATAGTGTGAGTACGATAGTTAACTGTACTCACTCCCACCTGCTCGTAACTGATGCAGGTTAAGCAGTCGGCGGGTGACGAGACAAGACGGGTGGTGGTCATGCTTTTATTTATCGCTTATTTATTTGCTTCCGCTCATTTATGTTGAGATATTATGACTGTGTCGTTTTGAACTTGGAATTGTGAATTATCTTTATGATTTGGAACTTAATGAATGCCAGTTTGGTTTATGATTTATTATTCGTGCATGCTGTCTTTATTTGATAAGTTTGCATTTTTGGTTAAAGGCTTTTGGTAAATTTGAGTAGCGCCCACTGAGTTTTTAATTAAATTAAAGTTTGCGAAAAATTTATTGTGATTTTTATTAAATAAATTCGATAAATCTTTTAAAATAAAGTGGGGCGCTACAGCCAGCCGCTGTCGAGGCATAGAGCGCTTAGCCGCACCCAGACCAAGTTGAGCCGCACTGAACCATTTCAAAATGAGTCAAAATGTTTTAATGTGTAGAAAGTTATTTTAAAATATTCAGAGCTATTTTTAGAATTATCCAAGTCTTTAAAGGAAAATTTTAAGTCGAGCCTCAATTTTTAGTAAGAAAAATTATTTTCCAAGATTTTGAAAGTGTCCTAGTCGAGAGTTCCATATCTAAGAAAGAGAAGAGAAATTAAGTCGTGAACCTTAAAATAGAAGAATCCTTCAAATTTGTAAATTAGCTTACCAAGTCAAGATCAAGTATTCATCGAGTATCTTGTTATTAAATGTAGATTCCGAGGAGTCGAGCCCTCAAGTTTCCACATAAGCGACGACTCTCATTTCATCGTATACAGGTGGGGAAGTCTATCTAGTACATCATCTTAATAATCATTGTGGTATTTTCGTTTGTAGTTATGTGAATGAATTATGTGTTTTCTTTCTTTTGCTTGATCGTCTATGAGACGGTTGATCTTGTGTTATGATCGCCTAAGAGACGGATGATCTTTTATATGAGATATGTCGTAAGCTAGCTAGCGCCTATTAGAGGGCTGCGTGACATAATATAAGATGAGTTGCGCCTATGAGACGGCTGCAAGAACTCTAGATGCACTTTAGCAAGGTGAGGGACCATTATTTGTGTGTCATATATAGGGCTGCAAACGAGCCGAGCCGAGTCGAGCATTGGCCTTATCGAGCAGGATTGAATTTTTTTCAATGCTCGAGCTCGTCGAGCTCAATTTTTTAAGCTCGAGCTCGACTCGATAAAAAAATACAAGAGCTCGAGCTCGGCTCGAGATCGACTCGAATTCAAATGCTCGAGCTCGGCTCGAGTTCGGTTCGAATTTTTTCAAGTAATTTTGTAAAATAACTATTAAATACATATATACACAAGGGGTATTTTAGTAATTGCATATATCTCGAGTGGCTCGCACAATGCAAAATATGGGCTCGAGTCAAGCTTTGACTCGAGCGCTCGCGAACTGCTCGACTCGTTTGCAGCCCTAGTCACATCTGCTTACAAGGTATCCCTTGCTTATTTTGAATGTCCGTACTTAGCAAGGTGAGGCACCATAAATATTTTCAAAGCCTTTACTTACAACAAGTTTTTCAGCTTGGTAAGGCTGACAACCCGTTCTTTCACTGAGTTCTTTAATTCGGTGGCCCGTTCCTTTTCTGAGTTTTTCAATTCGGCGGATTGAAGCCTTTATTCATGCCAAGTCCCAAATATGATTTGGTAAGTTAAAGTCCATTTCTCTACCAAGATCAAACAAAAAGATTTGGTTGGGGCCCGTTCTTTAATCGAATCTTGCCGAGGTTCAATGCCAATAATTACACAGCTTACACAGCAAATCAAACTCTATTATATTTAACCAAACTACAAAATGTCGAATTCGTCAGTCGGAAAAAAATAAAACCGACGTTTCACATCATATAATGTTGAACTCGGAAACTGGGTAAGTATTTAAACTGTTTCAAATGTTCCTTAACTCGGTTACAGAAGTAAGTTTATTATCGGAGTAAATACTTTAAAGTATTATAGAAATATTACAACTTCGGCGATATTTTATTTATGTTCATTTAAACAAATTTTTTTTCCTCAAAACGATATATATTATTTTAACTCAAAATGCACAAATGTGCGAATACACAGAAAGGAACAGCCAACAGCTGAAAAAGTGGGAGAATAGGTCAAAAGACCGCCTAGAATCCCGATGCTAGCAAAGCTAGAATAACAAAAACTCGCGACTACACGATAACCAACTACAAAACAACACAAAATTACAAACGAAGATTCCAACAGGATAATACCCGAGTGTCCGATCCCAATAGGATAATAAGGTGACACTCGGGCTCAACGGGGCGAACTGTCCAAACCTAAAACACAGATACAAATAATACAAAACAAGAATAACATAAACACTAAAATAACAACAAAGCCCTTCCTTGGCAAACGAGCAGGACTAACTAGCAATGAACAATCGACACAAGAAAAATTCCAAGCCTCAGAAACCACTACCAAAACTGCGAAACCGCCTATACAGTAGCCGAAACCGAGCCCTGAACCAATCCCCGAATCGGCCCGTCTTCAACTGAGAGAGACACAACCAACCCCAACCCCAGCCCATCCGAACCCATCTAACACCACTAGTCGAGCTCAAGAGAACCGGGACCCCTGCCGCCTAACACCACTAGCGGTACAGAGGATGGTGGTTCGGTCTCTCAACCCCGACTGCCACAACATGATACATCGCAGCAGCCGGAGTCCCACCACACCCGAAGACACACGCCCTGCTCAACACCAACACAGAACGCCGTCGACCAGAAGCCTAGGCTCCACCAGAAGAGGCGGAGCCCTGCTGGAAAAATCAGAGCCCAAGAATCATGGACAGGGAGAGGAGTGAGGAACTTAACGCCACAAATCGGAGCTCCACCGGCAACTGCGGGGAAGACACCTATCTCAGGCCAGATGACAACTGTGAGGTACGCCACCACCGACCGAAGCCCCATCAACGATCGAAGACTAGACCTCCAATCTCGGACAGACCACAACAACACGGAGGTGCGCGACGTCAGGAGTGGCCAAGCGGTCAAGGACAAAATATTGTTCTAAATACCGAGTTAAGTTAACTCGGTACAATAAAAGCAAACTCAAATGTTTTGTAACTTAATATCGAGTTAAGTTAACTTATCCCGAGATCAATACACTTGCAACAAATACAAGGCAACTTACACAGCCATATCTATTTTAACAAGGAATTTTGTGATAACTTGTGTAATAACAAATACGAAAAGCAAGTTTTCCATTCATGCAAAATAGATACTTGTTCAAATTATAACATTATAATAAATGCAAACAATTCATAAACTAAGTGCATCAACATGCCGATACACTTTGAATAGAAAATAAACAAAAGCATAATAAAATCAAGTTGACGGCCTGACACCATCACTTCCCTTCTCCGCTGCTTGAGCCAAGGCTTCGACATCTTCTTTATCCAGACGTTCAAGCATAGATTTTCCAATTGACTCCAAAACAGCATCTTCCTTGGTAGCCACAGCAGTAGAGATTGCCTTGTTGGTCACCGGGATCAATTCATCTCCAGCCTCACCCATCACTGACTTCTCCACCTCAGATGGCATCAACCCAGTAACCGCAGTAGTCAAATCCTTCACTCTATTCTCAACAAAGACAACTATCATTTTCCGGATTTGCTCTGGGGTCATATCCTCCAAGTGTTACTCCATTGTAACCTCGGCCAGTGTCTCAATAAAGACCTCAGTTAATTCAGCTTTTTTCTCTTTTTCTCCTTTAAGGAGCATGTTTACAAAGGCTTTGCGGAGAAGAGCTTCCCGATCTTCACAAAAGACAGGGAGGTCGGCGTCTATTGGTTGAGCACCAGACCGGCTGAGCATCCACTCACAAAATTCTCGTTCATCATCGTCGGCTGGGATATGCATGGACTTAATATTAGGATCGAAGCCACATTTTTTTAACTTTCTGAGCAAAACAACTCGGAGGTCATCAATTTCATACAAGTCCGATTGTACACGGTCAATTAACCACCTAAGGTTAAGGCAGGTGTTCATTTCAAATTCCAAGTCTCCCTCCAACTCCTTATCAGTTGCGCCCTCAGCATCCCTTCTTGCTTGTAAGCTCATCTCGTACATCGTTTCGCCCTAAGCGGTTCTCTTTTTTTTCAGCTTTGCCATTTCGGCTTGATGAGCTTCCCTAGCATGCACAAAAAGTTCACTTTTTTTGAGACGATCTTTCTGAGTTGCTTGATGTTCAACTCGTTCCTTCACAAGCTCTTCTTCACGGGTTTTGGCCACCTGTTCAACGATCGCCAACTGATTTACAGGTCTTTTAATTTTAACATCCATACGCTCCTTCTCAGTGGCCAAAACAACAATTTCCGACTGGGCCACCTGCAGCTGGTCGGTTTTCTCAGCTATCTTGGCTTTCAGGGTAGCCTTCTCCTCCTCCAAAGATGCACAGTGCCATTTTGAAGTTCCAGTTCATCTTTCTTTTCTTGTAGCTCGGCAAAATTCCGATGATAATTGTCTTCAGCAGCGATCAAACTCATTAAAGCTCGACCGAGACAGGCTTTGGCATAGCCAAACCTATGCGAGCCGGGAAAAGAAGGCACATTCACCTGAGTGGTCGGATCCCAAGCCATTAACGGAACCCAAGCTGCTTCCATGGCAAACTCGGGATGACGATACTTGTTCGGAAGTTTTGGAATTTCAATTGATTGAAAAGTCGAATACCATTTCTCGACTGCCCCTACAGGCAACTTACACTCAGCAGCTCTCTTCTCGTCAATTTTGATATAGGAAGTCCCACCAACTTGTTGTGGACTAACTTCCTTTCCTTTCTCACGTGGGCCAGCATCATGCTTTTTCTTAGTACGCTCCTCATCAGCTACTGGGGCACTCTCAGCCCGTCTTTTTCTCTGTCTTGTCAAAGGGACTTCCTACCTCTGACACATTCTTCTCAACCTAAGTTTCCTTCGGGATAACCATAGTTGTACTTGCTGGATCCAATTGCACATTTTCCAAATTTGGCTAAGGATTCGCTTGATTAATGGCATCTACAATCACAACTGGAGTCAACATCGGTACATGTCCAGCGGCCCGACTTGTCCTTGCATCTCGGATAGCCGCACTTATCGGTGCTCCAACACCAACACTAGTAGTATTCTTCAGCATTGATTTGACTAAGTTTTTGCGACCCATCTCGGTTAATCTGAGCTCTTTACTCTTGTTGACTTTAGTACGAAGATCAAAGTTCGGACACCGGTTTCTAAAAGCTTTTGCTTCTTCAACAGAGTCAAATCTGAAGTCGCCAAGCAAGGGATAATAAACTACAATAAGAAGAAATATCGAAAAAGGTCAATACCGAGGTATGAATGAAATCTTCAAGTTAAGCTAAGACACTATAAAAAAAGATTAAACATTATACTTGGGTTAAAGGAAGAATCAAACATGCCAGGAGATAAACCCGCAAACTCAAGTTTTTTGTCTTTAACAAGATATTTGTAACTACGCTTCTCGGGAGTCAACTCAAATAGTTTATCAATACGTTCCTTCAACTCAGAACTGAGTTTTGGCTCTTTGGTGCGTCTAGCTACAAACACGAAAAGCGCCAATCTGTTAGTGCAAGGAAAAAGAAAGTTCGATCAGGAATACTCATTATGAAAAATAAAAACTTACAGTATGCAGAAGAAATATTCATCGGAATAGTCATTCCATCTATTAAAGTCTCAGTCAAAAAGTCTGGACACTGCCAATCGCCACCGACCTATAGCCATTCCTCCTGAAATCCATAAAGTGTATCCGGAACGTCGATTACCAATTCACAGAATTTCACCTAAACTTGTGGCTTTCCCGCACAGAAGAAATAAACTAACGGGTCTGCTACTTGTCTATTCGGACTCTTTTCGAAGGCGTATAAGCTTCGCATGTCATTTGTAGAGGGTAAATCCCACTGCTTTTCCTTCAACAAAACTATCAATCCCACTGCTTAAACCTCAGTCACGCAAGTATTAAGTAATCAAGCGAGAGAGATGAAATCTCAACCCCAACCTCAAGCTCTCTGCGAAAACACCAACACACCCAGGAGGTGGGCAAGTAATTCTTTCTCCTGGATAAGTGGCAAAAAGTTTAATTAAAGATAGCATACGAATGTTCTCACGAAGCAGCACTACGTCGGCGTCGGTCAAAATGCTCGGTTCCCCTAGATATTAATCCTCTGCTTCCGGCCACCGACGTGCAGGCCGTCTAAAAATTAGGCAAATCCATTGCATCCCTCTCAACTATTGAATCCCTCTCAATATTACTTTTTTGAACCACAAGGCGTTCAACGAGGATTGGATCCCATCGGTGATATTCAAGCACCACATCCAAATCTTCACCATCATACACTCTTTTCTCGGAAATGGTGTGACTACTACTAGACGTTGCTCGCTCCTCACTTATCAAAACCATTTTTTTGAACAAAAGCAGAACAAAGAATTCGATGAACAAAAGCAAAAACCAAAGAAAATTAGAGCAAACTCTTACGGAATAAACGAAACCCTAAACAGCGAGTCCAAATAAATTGTTCAAAAGCGTGATTGCAGAACGAGAATACAAGGAATTTGAAGACAAAGGAGAGAAAAAGATAGCAAATCTAGCTGTTGCGATAGTAAAATATCTCAAAATTGAAGCCACAAAGTATTTATAGCACAGAAATAATATCCGTTGGATATCACGGGTACGGCGCATCTAACCGACGCGAATAATAAAGACGGAACATTTAATCATCCCCCATTAATACAGATGGACCAATCCCCAGTCAACACGTGGAAACGGTGTTTCTATCCGTTGCGCCGATTAAATATAGGCGCGTCTTTCATATACGCCACGTGTACAAGACAGTTACGTTGCATAGACTCCTAAAAACGTGCGAAGTAAAATTCTCACAAGTGTTCAAACATCGGAAATACAAAGAACGATGGTTCAAAACAACATATCAGAATAAACGCTCCAGGTCGGTGTTTTCTGCATATGAACGCTACATCAGCAGCCATCATTGCTCATATGCCTGCTAATGTCGGGGGCCTGTCTGTTGACAACCGACTTGAATCGTAGGGATAAAGACGATGATTTGTAAAGATTATATAAAGCTCATTTACTCAAAGTCACTTCACGCGTCCATCTTATCTCAATTCGGTATAAGTTAGGTAATGAACCGACTTCACTTATGGCGGTGAATCGACCTCGCGCTTAAGACAAATAACCGAATTCTCGAAGATTCCTTCCTAAAGATTATCTCCACAAAACCAAGGTCCGAGGTGACCAAAATCCAAAGCAGCTGATAAAGCACACCGTCTGATTAGACCACATGTTACATATGCAATCATTATTGTTCCCTCATTGATCAGCAGACCACTTTAAAGAGCAGCTCAACATTAAATGCGGTTCTATCAACCTCATACAAGAAGTCAAACGCAAGCTACTATAAATAGCAGAATTTATTATTATACGGGGGATCCTTTTTACGCACATTGTGCACGCATATGCAAACAAAGCTTGGTTTACATATAATACCGACTTCTTGTACTCAGCAAAAACATAAAAATAATACGAAGTTTTTCTCTTTTACTCTTTAATTACATCTTAATATCGATGACTATCGTTGCCAAATTTCATACAACAACAGTTTCCTTGTTTAAGGAGACTCAATATTTAATGGCCATAATAGTGGATTTATTTATTTAAATTTATTATGTCAATTAAATATTTACTTATTTGTGCATGTTAATTAATTATTGCTTTTGCATGGAATTAATTTAGGATTGCATGAATAAATTGCATGAATAATTATGCATGTTAATTAATTGTTGCATTGGCATAGTTTAATTTAGAATTGCATAAATAATTAAAAATCCTCATAGAATAATACTAAGTTTGAGAAGGGATTTTAAATTAAAGTTAATTATAAAATTTTTATGGCCTTCATTTCTAATTTGTAGGTAAATCAATTAATTGAAGTATGGACTCCCCTTCGTGTGACATCACTAAAATTAATTGTAGGAAATTACCAGGACGAATGTAGAATTAGACTATTATAGGAAGTCTTATGAGAGCGTACGAGCCTCGCCTCGGGGGACGTATAACAAAATTTGATGACCTTACAATCGAGAAATGGGATTCACTTAGAATGCGATTTAATTTATTAACCCTCTTTGGGGTCCCTGAATTTTATTACATGGCCAAACGGATACTGACTATTAATTTTGTTCGTCATGAATTTGGTTTCGACTTATAGAAATTAATGGGTTCTTGAAAAACCCTTTACTTACGAATGTTGAGTATGTAGGGTGACCCACGTAGCATGCATTACTCACGGTCTGGATGGTAAGATGGCCAAGAGCCCGTTTACGACAAAGGGGTATGTTGATGACCGACTTGGTTTCGTGTGATTAAGCTAAAGACTAATCACCTTATACCAATAACAAGCCCTTCGAAAATAGCCAAACTTAGCTCAAGTCGGTACAGTTAAATAAATTACCGACTCAGGAGGTGCTGTACATTCTTAATTGGACCAGCAAAGTAAGGAATAATTATTGATGTTCCCTTATTCCATCACACACCGCTTTATGGAAGCTGCTCAACATTAAATGCAATCTTATCTACCTCGAACAAAAAGACAAAAATAACCGTACTATAAATAGCAGAATTTATGATTGTACGGGGATCTTTTTCAACACAGTGTACACGGACTTAAAATGGTCTCGGTCAAGTACATAAAACCGACTTCATGTACTCTTGTGATATTATCAATAATATACAATTTTGCGTTTATTTGTGTTTAAACACACCTTCCTGTTAGTTCTTTTGAGTTGTTAATTTCATACAACAACAGTTTGGCGCTAGAAGAAGGGCGGCCGCTTCATAAGAAATTTGAGGTTAATCTTCGATTCACTATATACAAAACCTATCCATACGTGTGCGTTAAACAATTTCAACTACGTGCGATCAATATGTCAAGTTCTGGGCGTCAAGAAAGAAATCCAGATGCCGGAACCAGTCGTAATCCTTTCCCAACAGAAACTGCGACTGCACCATCCATGACGATAGATTACTCTGTGTTATTTCGAGACCCAGAGTTCCTAAGAAATCTATCCAATTTCATGGCACAAACAAGAACGGGACCGACCATGACAGTTCCCAGTCAAACTCTTGCCCCAAATCCTCCTATCAGACAACAGACGCCGTCTGTTCAACAGTAGAATAATAATCCTGCCGCGTCACATGCAACTTCAAAACCACGAGCGCCTGTGTTACCACAAAACACAGTTGCTCGAAGTCAAGGGGTGGTTCCAACGAACAATCAACCTCCAGAAGGAATTCAGCCGGAAATAACCGCTAAAAGTCATTCAGGGCGTCGTCGACAACAACCGGTTCTCTCGTCACCGGCGACGTCGCAGCATGTTCGACAATCTGACTTGCGTCATACTATCGAAAGGAACCAGTTCAGGCGTGAGAATGATGAATTACGTCATACTATTGAAAGGAACCGCTTAAGGCGCGAGTCGGAAGAGTTGGAGATGTTACGAAAAAGAATTGCCGAATTAGAAACTCGGCAAAATGGTCCAGAGAAATCTCAACAAAGAGTTCCCATCTCGGAGAAAGTTTATCTAGAAGCTGAAACTCCATTGTCTCCTCACTTGACGATGGAACCACTTTCTGGAAAAGTTAAGGTTCCTCAGATCGGTCTTTATGACGGTACCTCGGATCCTGATGCACATCTCGGTCAATATACTTCCTGGATGGACCTTCATGGAGCGACCGACGCGCTTAGATGTCGGATGTTCTCATTAACTTTGGGGCCTCGAGCCCAAAAGTGGTACCACTCTTTACCTCGGTGTTCAATTTCAAAATGGCAACAATTGAGGACGGCTTTCCGCTCTCATTTTATTGGGGCCCGAGTATCTTTAATCCCAAAAGAATCAATCGCCAATATTATGCAAAAGGATAATGAGAGTGTTAAAGACTATATTACTCGATTTAATGAACGAGTACAAAACATGAAACAATGCCATCGAGAAACATTGTTGATCACGGCGATAGCAGGATTAAAGCCAAATTCTCTGTTTCGCTGGAGCATTTATCAGAATAAACCGACTTCATTCCAAGAATTTTTAGCTCGAGCCCAACAACATATCATTGCTGAAGAATCAATGTCGGTTCCTACTCTCGACTTCTCATCTAGTAAGTCGGAGGTAGAGCAGGAATCGAAAAAGAAGAAAAACAAGTCTTTTAAACCAAATAAATCTCGGTTCGGAAATCCCAAAAATCCTGAGGTGAAAGAAGCCAGAGCTAAATATCTTAATAAAGTCAAATCAAGCTATCAAACGGTATTTTCAGCTGGAGCTGCTACCATATTTGAAGAATTGAAAGGAAAAGGGATCCTTCCCGATCCCCGACCTGTGAGAACTCCTGAAGAAAAACTCGATAAGACAAAATACTATTCATACCACTAGTCGGCGGGACAAGATACTGACGAATGTCTGGGGTTGCTCTATGCTTTGCTAAGGCTAATTGGACACCCGCAAGTCCAAAGGTTTGCCAAAAATGCTGATTACAAACGAAAAGGCAGACTGCCAGAACCCCCAGATGATGATGAAGATGAAGACCGCCCGGTCAATTTGAAACGTAGCAGACAGGGTGACAAAGAAGTGTTTATGCTAAACTCGGAGGAGAATGATCCTTCACCTTCGGTTAAAATCGAAACATTAGAACGAATTGGTTATTCTAATCCTACCGGTTTCCATAATGTTCCCCGAGTTAACAATAGTAATAGTAAAATTCCTAAATCACGTCGGCAAATGAAGGCTTATGCTCGACAGGCGTATAACTCGGGCAAAACCATCCTGACGACCGACCTCCGAGATAAAATCAACGCTCGGAACAATTGTCCGATTACTTTCAATGTGGATGATGCCAGCTATTTCGCTCACCCACATTCTGATCCTCTTGTGATCACAATGCCAATTTGCGGGATACCAGTACATCGGATAATGGTTGATACAGGTGCGTATTCGGGTATTTTAATGCTCCGCACATTCGAACAAATGGGGATTGATCCAGCCGAATTAAAATCCTGTAAAGATCAAGTACAAGGTTTTAATGGAACAATCACACCGACTCTTGGCGAGATAACCATGCCGATTCGGTTCGGAATTCCCGGACAAGAATCTAAAGTAATTATGGAGACATTCAAAGTGATGAATCTTAAGAATGAATACAATGCCATCGTGGGGAGAACAGCCCTGTACAAACTTCGTGCAACTGTCTCGATTTTTCATTACGCTTTGAAATTTCCCACAAACAACGGAGAAGGAACCCATTATGGCGATCAATATGAAGCTCGAGGAATGGTATGGGTCAAACATTGACATGAACCATCTTCCTTGATACACATGGCAGAGAATGTCCAAAAAGAACGAGAAAAGTCATCAACGTATATGAAATCGGTATCTGATAATACCGAGATAGAAACAGAACTATCCAAGATGTCAGAGAACTCGGAGGAACGATGTCGTGATAACTTAACCGAAGCTCGCGGAAGACGTCCAGGGAAAGAACCAATTAATGAGAAAGATGAACTTGATCCCCGGACTCAATTCAAAGAGAAAAACAAAGTCGACCGAGCTGAACCGTCCGAAGAAATTGAAACAATTTTCATTGACGATCCTATCTGTGATAAGTCACTTCGGATTTGGGCCAATCTTTTCGAACTCAACTCATCCAATTTCTCCAGGCAAACCCAAACGTGTTCGCCTGGAAACATGAAGATATGAAAGAAAATGACCCTAATGTGGCTTCACACCGACTTAATTTAGATCCGACAATAAAACCAGTGGTTCAAAAAAGGCGTAAACTTGGTCCTCACTGACAAAAGGCTCTTGAAGAGGAAGACAAGACGTTAATTGAAAACAAGTTCATTCAAGAAACTAAATACCCCAACTTGGGTATCCAATCCTGTTCTAGTTAAGAAGAGCACTGGAGCGTGGCGACTCTGTATCGACTTCTCTGATTTGAATAAAGCTTGTCCAAAAGACAACTATCCACTACCACACATAGATTACATGGTGGATGCCACCTTCGGACATGAATTGATGAGCTTCATGGATGCATATTCAGGCTATAACCAGATTCTAATGGATTCCAGAGAAGCAGAACATACATCTTTTTATTCTGCCCGAGGTCTATATTGTTATACAATGATGCCATTCGGTCTCAAGAACGCAGGGGCCACATATCAAAGGCTGGTTAAAAAAATGTTTGCTAAGCTCATTGGGCATACCATGGAAGTCTATGCCGATGACATGTTAGTCAAGTCGGTTTATGCTGCTGATCATGTCAATCATTTGCAAGAAATGTTTAACATCCTCAGGGACTATTCCATGGTGCTGAATCCAAAGAAGTGCACTTTCGGAGTCGGTTCTGGTAAATTCTTGGGGTATATTGTGACTCAGCGCGGTGTGGAAGCTAATCCCCTTAAGATAAAAGCCATTTTGGACTCAACACCTCCCACATCGGTCAAAGGTGTTCAAGCTCTTACCGGCCGACTTGCTGCTTTGAATAGGTTCATATCTAAATCAGCAGACCGTTGCAAACCTTTCTTTGAGTCAATAAAGAAAGGGAAACGCTTTGAATGGACCAAAGAATGTCAACAAGCTTTGGTAAAGATTAAAGAGACTCTTCTCCAATCACCGACTTTGCAGAAGCCGGTACCCGAAGAAATGTTGTACTTGTACCTAGGGGTAAGTGAAGCCGCTATCAGTGTTGTCCTTATCCGAGAGGAAGGACCACAACAGTATCCAATTTACTATATCAGTAAAGCACTACACGAAGCTGAGCTACGATATCCACCTATGGAAACATTAGCTTATGCTCTCATTACGGCGGCTCGAAAGTTACGTCCTTACTTTCAGGAACATTCTATAACCGTGCTTACCTCTTATCCTTTGAGGTCAATCCTCCACCGACCTAACACATCAGGAAGGTTGGTCAAATGGGCGATTGAACTCGGCCAGTACGACATCCATTACAAACCAAGAACTGCTATTAAAGTTCAAGTCCTATCTGACTTTATCGCCGAGTTTACTCCAATAATTGAAGCAGTCAATGAAGATCAATCATGGACTCTGTACGTTGACGGTTCACTAACCCAACACCGAGCTGGTGGAGGTGTTGTTTTAGTTGATCCTTACAACAGGATGTTCTGTCACTCTGTTAAATTCCTTTTTCCGGCTACAAATAATGAAGCTGAGTATGAAGCCTTACTTTTCGGATTAAGCCTTGCGGAGTCTATGAACGTCAATAAACTTAAGGTATTCTCCGATTCCCAGTTATTGGTGAACCAAGTTCTTGGAGAATTTGAAGTTAAAGAACCTCGGTTGGTGCTGTACCTGACACTTGCAAAACAAAAGATGTCCAAACTTGATGGGCAATTAGAACACATTCCTCGTTCTCAAAACGTTCCAGCCGATGCACTTTCTAAACTTGCATCAAGTACCGGAATTGAGGACGTAGAGTATGTTCAAGTCGGTCACCTGGAGTCATGAATACCAAGTTATGAATACCAACGAAGTCATGAATACCAAGTTACAGAAAACTCCGACCTGGATGACACCGATTGTAACATACTTGAGAACGGGGGCCTTACCGCAGGACCCGAAAGAAGCTCGATCTCTTTGAATTCGAGCAGCTCGGTTTAAACTGGATAATGGAATCCTCTGTAAACGGGGATACTCTGTTCCCTTACTGAAATGCATAACCGAGCAGGAATCAAAATATGTTCTTGAAGAAGTTCATGAAGGCATCTGCGGAAATCACAACGGTGCACGAGCGTTAGCTTACAAAATACTTCGATAAGGATATTATTGGCCAACTTTGAAGATGGATGCAATGAATTGGGTTCGCACATGCACGAAATGTCAAATATTCGCGCCCAATATAAATCAATCTCCAGAATCTCTCTAGTCGATATATAGTCCGTGGCCATTCGCTAGATGGGGAATCGATTTAATTGGTCCACTTCCAACTGGAAAAGGTGGTGTGAGATTTGCCATTGTTGCTGTTGATTATTTTACAAAATGGGCTGAAGCTGAACCATTAGCGACAATTACTGAACAGAAAGTTGTCGATTTTATTTGGAAATCAATCATATGTTGGTTTGGTATACCAAATTCCATTATAACCGACAACGGCCGACAGTTTGAAGGGAAACGACTTGAGACTTTCTGTGAAGATTATCAGATTAAAAACTTTTTCTCTTCACCATATCATCCTCAATCCAATGGACAAGTCGAGGCAATTAACAAGATAATAAAAAACGGACTGAAAACCCGACTTGATGCCGCAAAAGGGACCTGGCCCGAAGAATTGCCGAATGTGTTATTGGAATATAGAACAACAGTTTGCCACACAACAGGGGAAACACCTTTTTCCCGAACTTATGTGTCAGAAGCCATTGTCCCTGTTGAACTCAGATCTCCGACATACCGAGTAACACATTTTCACGATAAGGCCAACTCAGAAAATTTGAAAGGTAATCTAGATCTGATAGATGAAACCCGCTTGATGGCCGATCTCAAGAATGCTGTCTATAAACAAAGAAGTGAATGGTATATCAACTTGAAGATGAAGCCTCGCTCATTCCGAGTTGGAGACCTTGTACTTAAAAGAGTAACTGAACCAGATCCGGGGCCTTTGAAACTGAAATGGGAAGGACCTTTCAAGGTAAGTCAAGTACTTTTAAAAGGTACTTATCGTCTTGAAAAACCAGATGGAGTCGCTCTTCAATATCCCTGGAATGCTGTGTATCTGAAGAAATATTTCCAGTAACTATTGATAATGTATATATGACTCTGTACACTCTTTTGATGAAAATAAGAAAATTTGTGTGCTTTTGAGTCTCTTAAAATTCGAACCGAGTACTCTAACTCGGTATGATGTTAGTCTTTATGTAGACAAGCCTTTCTACTTGGACAAGACTAATATCTAAACTTAAAAATTAAAGGATAGTCTTGATCTTAACCGAGCTGAATAACTCGGCAAGACATACCTTTTCGGCCAAAGTATTAACCTTCGAAACACTAAGTTCAAAAACTTAGGGAGGTTAAGGGCATGCTTGAAATTAATGGACTAATGCCATTAAGATCAAATCCTGAAGTAGATTTGAATAAGGTAAAATTCCATTCTCTATCAACTTATAATAAAATTAAGTTGATGAAGCCCGTTCCTAAAAATTAAACATTGCCGATATTTCAATACTTAGAAAAATTCAGCAAAAATGAAATGTCATGCTGAATATAATAGTCGGAAACAAAAATACCGACATACTCGGAAACTGAATACGTATTCCAATTAAGTTATTACTTTAACTCAGTCATAAATCTCAGTTTAGATCCGACATCTTTAAAACTTAAGTCGGATATTATTAAAAAAACCTGAGTTAAGAGTTAAACCATTGTTAAACTTATTCCGAGTTCAAAATGAAATGAAAAGTAAAAACTTCTTCATTCATAATAGTCATTTCAAACCTATTACAACTACTTTCAAATAAAAAAACTAAGTGTCCCGACATGCCGGGAACACTTTAAAAAAGCAAAATAAAAACAACGAAAAGAAAGAGAAGAAGTCAAGCCGATGTCCCAGCAACATTATCCTTTCCAGAAAGACCGGCGCCATCAACCTCCTTCAGAATATCAACATTAAAAATCGTCAGCAGACTTTGAGTTTCACCAACTCTTTTTTCAGCCTTGGTTGCTTCCTCAGTCTTTTCCGGCTGCTTGACGCCCTTAGACAATTCTCGGATTTTCCCCTCAAGAAAAGCCAGAACCGCTTTCCGAATCTTCTCAGAGGTTATTTTTTCAACCTCCTCCTCCATATTAACTTCAGCCAACGTCTTCACATAGACGTCAGCAAGCTAAGTCCTCTTTTCCTTCTCGGTTTCTAAAAGCATATTAACAAAGGTCTGACGGAGGCGAGCATCTCTTTCTTTGCTCAAGGGAGGAAGGCAAGGAATATCTAACTCCTCATCGGCAGACTTGAGAAGCCACTCGCAAAATTCTTTCTCGTCTTCATCAGCGTCAATATGAGCGGTCTCGATCTTTGGGTCAAAGCTGTGTTTCTTGATCTTGTGGAGGAGATATTGTCCTAACTCCTCTATATCATAAAGGCCCTCGTCAAAACGCTCAATGACCCAACGAAGATTGATGCAAGTGTTCATTTCAAATTCCCGGTCTTCATCCTCAGAGTCGGACTCGGCTGCCGTCTTTAATCTTCTCCTCTGTAAACTTAATCTTCTCCTCTTGAAGTTTGCTGAGGTCGGTACAATGGGCATCGCGACTCTTCGCGAGAAGTTCCTCGACCTCGGATCGACTCTTCTGAGTAAGCTCGTGAGCTTCTTGTTCTTTGCAAAGCAGTGATTGGCACTGAGCAAGTTGATCTTCAAGAATCTTCACACGTTGCTCAGATGTAATCAGTTGACTAGATAGCTTAAGCACGTCGAAATCAAGACCAACTTTCTCGGCTTTCAGACCTCGATTTTGCTTTGAGCAATCGCGAGTTGCTGATCTTGCTCGGCGACCTTCATCTTCAACTCTTTCTCCTTAGTCACAGCCTCTTCCCTCAGAGATGCAATGGCCCCATCTCTAAGTGCTAGCATGTGTTTCTTTTCATCGACTTGTGCAGCATTTAGTCGGAAATCATCCTCGGCCATAACTAAACTGACTAGAGCTCGGCCAAGGCAAGCCTTTACATACTTGAATTTGTACACACTCGGCAACGAAAATACCCCGATCTCGGATCTCGGATCCCACACCATCATAGGGACCCGAGCAGCATCAACAACGTGGCTTGGCAACTCAACCGTACTCGAGATCTCGGGAATCTCTATTGACTCAAAAGTCGAGAACCATTTCTCGACCGACTCCCGAGGCTGCCTAAAATTCATCGCCCTCTCTTCGTTAATGGGCAAGAAAGACCGGTCAACCAGTGGTTCCTTCTTCTTCTTCTCCCACTGATTGACATCATGCTTCTTCTTAGTCCGTCCCTCAACGATTGGGACACTTTCTGCACGCCTCTTTCTTTTTCGGGTCAACGGGACCTCTTGCTCCTCGACCGCTTCTCGGTCATCTTCAGGCTCGCTGGAGACAACTTCTATAATTGGTGGGGCCTCTAGTAGAACGACTTCAATGATTGGTTCCGCTCTAGACGAACCAGTAACAGCGGTAGCTATAGCAGCAATCGGACCAGTCGCTGCTATCGCCAATGGGTTTGGCTGCACAAATTCAGTAGCAGTTTCTGACGTTGCACCATCACCGACGACGACATCCTTTGGGTTCATAATCGGATTCTTCAGATACGCCTTCACAAGTTTCTTACGACCCATCTCGAATAAACGTTGTTCTTTGCTCTTTCCGACTTTAGTGCGAAGGTCAAGGTTTGGGCACTCCTGACGAAACTTTTTGGCGTCTCTTATGGTTTTAAACCAAGTACACCGAGAAGCGGGTAATACACTGCATTCAAAACATTACCTAAAGTTAAAATTATTTACATACTTTTTCGACTTCAGAGAAAAAGTCAATAATAAATACTCGGAAAATACCTGGTTGAAAGTAAGAATATGACACGCTAGGACAAAGGTTAGCTGCCTCTAACCGAGAATTCTTCAGCACAAGCTTGAAGTTACGCTGTTCGTTTGTCAATTTGAACAGCTCAGTAATTCTGCTCTTCAACACTGCACCGAGTTTTGGTTCCTTAGTTCTTCGGGCTGCAAATAAAATTGCTGACCTGTTAGTACAAAAAACATAACAAGTCAGAATAACTTGGTATGAAAAATATCAAAACACTTACAATATGCAGAATTAATTTTGATGGGTATGGACATCCCATCGATTAAAGGTTTGGTAAAGTTTGGAGTCTGTCAGTCCCCGCCAATCCATAGCCACTCTTCTTGAAATCCATGGAGAGAATCTGGGATCTTGGTGATCAAATCACCAACTCTCAAACCACCCTGCGGCCTTCCAGAGCAAGCATAACAAATCATGGGGCAGCCACCTGCCTATCGGCGCATCTTCTAAATGTGAAGAGACTTCTTATCTCTTCAACTGTCGGCATGTCCCAATCTTTCTCCTTTAATAACACCATGAGGCCGATTATTCTCTTCCAAGTGTTTGGTGCTATTTGACACAAACCGAGGCCCTAATCCCTCAAATAATCGGTAATCAATCCAGGGAGTGGAAACCTTAGTCCCGACCTTAGTGAATCGGCGAAAACTCACACACATCCAGGTGGAGGACATGTAATTCTTTCTCCGAGATAGGGCGCGAAAAGTCTCACGCTCGAGGGGACTTGAATTTTCTCTCGCAAAATTACGATATCAGCATCAGTCAATATACTTGGTTCCCCCCGATTCTCGTCAATAGGCTCAGGCCACCGCCGAGCTGGTCGTCTCCAATACTCTGCCAAGGACATAGTGCTCTCTTCTACTTTCTTATCCTCTTCAACTATATCCTTATTTAAGTTGAGTCTCTCAACCAGAAGAGGATCCCATCGATAATATTCGAGAGGTAGTTCTAAATCCTCATCATAAAAAATCCTATCATCTGAAATCGTGCGACTACTGCTAGCCTCGGCTTGAGAAATCATTCTTTCGAGAATAATAAAAAGAAAGGAAAATAGGCACTAAATTGACAAATAGCGACGAAGAAACGAATTAGGGGAAATACTTACCAAGAATATCAAGAGCACTAAATTGAAGATGATGCAAAGGACTCGCACAAAATGAAAGTCGAAAAGGAAATTTGAAAAGGTTAAGATGCAGAAAATCAAAGCGAGAATTAATAGATTGTGAGAATTGAAGGTAAAAAGTTTTCGCACAGTCAAAACCGACAACAATTTATAGGTTTTGATTTATAACCGTTAGACGAACCCAGGATCGGCGCGTGTAACGGACGTGTTCCTAAACAACGCAACGTTACAGTAATGATTAATATACGTGGGCTCGTCTCGAAACGCCATGTCGCTCTATTATTCTATCCGTTGGACCCATTAAATGCGGACGCGTCTTTTAAGAACCGCCACATCAACCAAGCCGTTATACAACTATCAGGAAGAATTGGCGACAAAACTAAGTATTCCCAGGTCGGTTACTAGATAAAAAGAAGTCGGCAAACAACCACGTCGGAACTATTACACATATTAACGACATTAGCGGCCATATTTTGAAGTTCAAATACCCGCTAATGTCGGGGGCCTCTCTGTTGATGACCGACTTGGTTTCGTGTGATTAAGCTAAAGACTAATCACCTTATACCATTAATAAGCCCTTCGAAAATAGCCGAACTTAGCTCAAGTCGGTATAGTTAAATAAATTACCGACTTACGCTAGACAGTGGAAAGTAAAAAACCGATTATCCATCAAAACCAGAGGAACTGACTTCACCAACCTCATGGATACTTACATTAAAAGATATCCACTCATCCGACATCCGAGGAGATCGAATTTCCAAGCAGGAGGTGCTGTACATTCTTAATTGGACCAGCAAAGCAAGGAATAATTATTGATGTTCCCTTATTCCATCACACACAGCTTTATGGAAGCTGCTCAACATTAAATGCAATCTTATCTATCTCGAACAGAAAGATAAAAATAACCGTAGTATAAATAGCAGAATTTATGATTGTACGGGGATCTTTTTCAACACATTGTACACGGACTTAAAATTATCTCGGTCAAGAACATAAAATCGACTTCCTGTACTCTTGTGAAATTATCAATAATATACAATTTTACGTTTATTGTGTTTAAACACACCTTGCTGTTAGTTCTTTTGAGTTGTTAATTTCATACAACAACAGGGTATATGAGCCAAAAAGTGCTAGGATAGATTCATTCTGATTTGTGTGATCCAATGTCGATCTAGGCTAGGGGTGGTTACGAGTATTTTGTCTCATTTATTGATGATTACTCGAGATTCGGGTACATTTACCTGTTGCACCGCAAGTCCAAATGCTTTGAGAAATTCAAGGAGTATCGGGCAGTTGTGGAGAAACTTCATGGTAAAAGTATTAAGTCGCTTCAATCTGATCGAGGTAGAGAATACCTCTTTGGAGATGGTTAGGTCAATGATGAGTTATTCAAGGTTACCATATTCGTTTTGGGGAATGGAGCTGGAAACTGCATTGTAGATTCCCCTAGATATTCATCCTCCACTTCAAGTCAAAATGCTCGGTTCCCCTAGATATTCATCCTCCGCTTCGGGCCACCGATGTGCAGGCCGTCTCCAAAAATTAGGCAAATCCATTGCATCACTCTCAACTATTGAATCCCCTCAACATTACTTTTTTGAATCACAAGGCGTTCAACGAGGAGTGGATCCCATCGGTGATATTCAAGCACCAACTCCAAATCTTCATCATCATACACTCTTTTCTCGGAAATGGTGTGACTACTACTAGACGTTGCTCGCTCCTCACTTATAAAAACCATTTTTCGAACAAAAGCGAACAAAGAATTCGATGAACAAAAGCAAAAACCAAAGAAAACTAGAGCGAACTCTTACCAAATAAGCGAAACCCTAAACAACGAGTCCAAAGAAATTGTTCAAAAGCGTGATTGCAGAACGAGAATACAAGGAATTTGAAGACAAAGGTGAGCAAAAGATAGCAAATCTAGCGGTTGCGATAGTAAAATATCTCAAAATCGAAGCTACAAACTATTTATACCACAAAAATTATAACCGTTGGACATCACGGGTACGGCACGTGTAACCGACGTGAATACTAAAGACGAAATGTTTCATCATCCACCATTAATACAGATGGACCAATCCCCAGTCAACACGTGGTAACGGCGTTTCTATCTGTTGCGCCTATTAAATAAAGGCACGTCTTTTCATATACGCTGCGTGTACAAGACAGTTACGTTGCATAGACTCCTAAGAATGTGCGAAGTAAAATTCTCACAAGTGTTACAAACATCAGAAATACAAAGAACGTCAGTTCAAAACAACATATCAGAATAAATGCTCCAGGTTGGTGTTTTCCGCAAATGAACGCTAAATCAACAGCCATCATTGCTCATATGCCTGCTAATGTCGGGGGCCTCTTTGTTGACAACCAACCTGAATCGCAGGGATAAAGACGATGATTTTTAAAGATTATCCAAAGATCATTTACTCAAAGTCACTTCACGCGTCCATCTTAGCTCAATTCCGTATAAGTTAGGTAATGAACTGACTTCACTTATGGCGGTGAATCAACCTCGTGCTAAAGACAAATAACCGACTTCTCAAAGATTCCTTCCTAAATATTATCTCCACAATCCGAGGTCCGAGATGATCAAAATCCTAAGCAGCTGATAGAGCACACCGTCTGATTAGACCACATGTTACATTTGCAATCATTATTGTTCCCTCATTGACCACCAGACCGCTTTAAAGAGCAGCTCAACATTAAATGCGATCCTATCAACCTCATACAAGAAGTCAAACGCAAACTACTATAAATAGCAGAATTTATTATTATACGAGGGATCCTTTTTACGCACATTGTGCACGCATAAGCAAACGAAGCCCAGTTTACATATAATACCGACTTCTTGTACTCAGCAAAAAGACAAAAATAATACAAAGTTTTCATCTTTTACGCTTTAATTACGGCTTAATATCGATGACTATCGTTGTCAAATTTTATACAACAACAGTTTCCTTGTTTAAGGAGACTCAATATTTAATGGTTATAATAGTGGATATATTTATTTAAATTTATTATACCAATTAAATATTTATTTATTTGTGCATGTTAATTAATTATTGCTTTTTAATGGGATTAATTTAGAATTTCATTAATAACTATGCATGTTAATTAATCCTCCGAATAGAACAAGGCCTTCGGAGAAGGATACCACTACTACCGGATCAATTTAGAAGCATTTTGAATTAGAAATCTAGCAGACAGAATTGCACTTAGTGAGTCCTTTACTTCCGTGATGAACTGTTGGCACCAGTCCTACATTTTGTCTCTGTGGGCCGGGGGCTCGGCGTGTACATGAGAGAAGCAAGGAGAATTTCTTCTTTGTGCCTATGACTGAACTTTGCTTCTAAAGATGCAATTGACCTTTCTTTGGACGACATAAACCAAAAAACGTTAAGATAAACTATGCTTTCTTATTATTTATTTGATGGTCCAATGGGAGCAAGAATTTTCAGGAACATTTGGAACATTTCCTTTCTGAACAGAAGAGCCGTTTTCAAGAAAACTCTGGAGAAGAAGCAAGCTTCAACGCTCCCCAAGACAACAGAGCGATGAAAGTCGTATGTACGGCTTGGAGGGAGATCTTTCATAGCCTCAGGTACACCTGTTACAATTTTGACAGCCCAATAACCAATTTGGTCCCGAGGTAAGGAATAACCAGTTACACCAAAAGATGCGAAAAAAATGAAAAACCAAAAGGTCGTCTTATTCAAAACCCCCATTATGACATCCCCCGAGATATTATAAAATAAAATGAGATCATGATATCTTTGAGTGAAAGAAATCGATTAAGAACTAGATTAAGTCGTAGATTATTGCATTGGCATAGATTAATTTAGAATTGCATGAATTATTGTGTATATTAATTAATTATTGCATCGGTATAGATTAATTTAGAATTTCATAAATAATTAAAAATCCTCATAGAATAATACTAAGTTTGAGAAGTGATTTTAAATTAAATTTAATTATAAAATTCCTAAGGCCTCCATCTCTAATTTGTCTGTAAATCAATTAATTGAAGTATGGACTCCCTTCGGGTGAAATCACTAAAATTAATTGTAGGAAATTACCAGGACGAATTTCGAATTAGACTATTATAGGAAGTCTTATGAGAGCGTACGAGCCTCCCCTCGGGGGACGTATAACCAAATCTGATGATTTTAGGATCGAGAAATGGGATTCACTTAGAATGCGATTCACTTAGAAATGGGACGTATAACCAAATCTGACTATTATAGGGGTCCTTGAATTTTATTGCATGGCCAACCGGAGACTGACTATTAATCTCGTTCGTCATGAATTTGGTTTTGACTTATAGAAATTAATGGGTTCTTAAAAAACCCTTCTCTTACGAATGTTGAGTATGTAGGGCGACCCACGTAGCATGCATGACTCACGGTGTGTAGAGATGTCGGTGAATATAAGTTAACATTGTTTGAGAATATCAATGTTAATAGTGAAAGTCAAAAGTGTTTAATCTGTAAAAATTTATTTTCATGATTCTCAGGCTATATTTATCATGTCGTTCAATCCGTTGTCTGTCATTCTAAAAGAAAATCAACTTGCTAATCCCAAACCATTTGATTGGAAGAGGAACTTAGACATTGTCATGTCGATCACCATGGCTAAGGGCACTCCCGTAAGGGAACATGTCCAGAAGCTAATGGAGCAGTTCACTCGCATGGAGTCTGAGGGTCCACGCTTTGAAGTGTGCATCAAGGCTGACATAACACTCTTTTCACTGCATAAGGACCTTAATATGTCACTAGTGTTCAAGTATGCGGCTCGTATTAGTAAAGTTTGGCGAATCAAGCGGCTCGATACCTTAAGCCCTTTCGATCGGAAGATTCTACACCTTGATCAGACTCTTTCCTTCTTGTTCATCACTCCTTGCCCATTCTATCCTCATCCGTCAGACTAGTGAAAATCTTGAAAATATTCAACTCTACGGGCATCAATTACATCGACCCTGACATCGATCAAAGCTCACCAACTGAGAGTTGCTCGTTCTTACAACCACGGATTGGGAGGAATCCTAAACTACTTATTAATATGTATCTTCCGGATGGATGGTTCTAGTACAGATATTCCTAATCAAATAGGTACGATGGAGATAAGTCATTCATCATGTCCTCCATGAAGAATGCTCAGTTATGCTACAGTTACAATGATGTTATTCGGAATATGCCGGTGGCTGAGCTGATTAGGGAACTTGAGGCGGCTGAGAAGATTATCCGTGAGGAGCGAGAGATGATTCTTGATGAACGAGAGATGGCCTCGTCCTCTAAGTTCGTAGGGATAAAAAGGAAAAGCAGCTCTGTTCAAGAAGCAGTAGAATTGTCTAGAGCAGCAAGATCGGGACAGAAGGTCGACTGTCCTCTCCTCAAGAAAGGTAACTCTCTTTTTAATATCGTAGAAACATGTTTAGCGGTCGTATCTACAAGAACCTGGTGTGTAGATAATGGAGCCACTGATCATGTCTGCAATTTTTTGCAGGGGTTCCAGGAAACCAAACGACTTAAGGTGGGAGAGATCACCGTCTACATGGGCAATGTTACAAAAGTTGTAACGCCCCACTTTGATTTAAGAAATAATCCATGGCCTATTTCAAAATCAAGTTAAAATTTTTGAAATTCGCTTTCAATTTCAACATTTATGGAGCTACATAACATCAACCACATATATCAATACATCTCATCATGTCAATAATCATCATAATAAATGATCAACATGGCATCACTAAACATAAGATTCAATCGACCTATCCACAGGTCTCAATTCATAACCACGCATAGGGTTTCCAAATCAGTTTATCATTCTGACGTCACATCACGTCTTACCAAAGTATCTCAAAATAACAAATGTATCTCAAAACAGTTCAATAATCAATAGATCATAAACATGTAGAAGAACATATAAAAGGGTCAGTGTCATCACGTGACTGACCACCACTTCATAAATACAGATAGACAGGTATGGTCACAACATGAACTCGAATCAATCAAATATCCAATCTTCTAACATCATAATAATACTCATGTGCACATCTCTATAAATCTACTGAGTTTCTTCATATCGATTGTCTCCGTACAGGCCTTACATCGGCGCCCACTCAGAAAGTGTATCTGTCGACAGCCAAGGCCCAGCCTTGGTCTTACAACGACATACATATCGAAGGCCTTCGGCCACTGCCCCGGTCTTACATACAATATGGCCTCCATACAGAACTTAGGGAGACTGGCCAATATGGTCCCGTACCATGTAGACGGGGATAACCGTTCAACGGCCGATACAGCTCACATTGAAGGTTACATGGTTCACATGCATACATAAGTCATACCATGCAAACAATAACAACAATTCACAGCAAAAACATTTAAATACACCTACCTGGACACCTTAACAGAGAAATGATAAAACAACAAGGGTAGGCCGAGAGCTCGGCACATCAAACACTTACAGTTTTATCAAGATAGTCTTATAAATATACTACCTTGACACTTAACATTATATACGAGGATTCACACTTAGTCGAACATTATCAACTAAGTAGTTCATGGAAATTTTGTGGAGTTTGGAACACTTGGATTTGACGACTAGACTCGGAACAATCCTTTAAATACATAAAACAAATAGACTCAAAATGAGACCAGAAAACCAAAGATTGACCCATAAATCAACTACTAACCAGTTCAAACAATTCTTGCAGAAACAAGAGCAAAACGAACATTTTCTAGTTCCATATGCTACAGAATGAATTTTCTTTGAAATATTTACCACATGCTGAACATTATAAAAGACTCAAATTACCAGAAAATCTCAATTTCAGCAACCTCATGATTTTACATCGATTTTTAAAGAAACCTCCTAAAACAACAAGTAATCAGTTCACATAGCCAACATTCAAATGTTAACCTGAAAATTAGACACAAGTGACTACATCAGAAGAGAGTTAAACCATAAAAATTTCAAGCAAAAAGGCCAAGTATTCGATTTTTAACAATTTTTCCAAGAATCAGACAAAATCATCAAATCTCGGTTCAGGTAGCTATATTTCGAGTTAAATCATGAAATTTTAACCACATGCATATCACAATAAAAGAACACAAACCCCAGAATTTCAATCAATTTGGACGTGCCGATCATTTAATATGATTTTTTAAACTTTTAAAGCAAAAGACACATGCTTATGTTCACATATCTACAGGTTAAATAAAAATATGAAATTTTAACACGAAATACCTACACATAACAGGAGGTGACCCTCAAATGTTCATGTTGTTTGGACCAACGTATGATTTATAGCGATTTTGGTAAGAAACTGAGGCAACCTAGGCTTTAAAAATTCACATATCCCACATAGCTCATCAATTTTGACTTAGAGCTTCATGAACAGCCCCAAGACACACCAAAGTGTTATTTCCCACAGGATTTCCATAAAATAACTCGAGATTATACAAAGGTTTACTCAATTGAAACAATTTCATCCCCAAAACACAAATCTAAAAAGAACTCAATCATATATCAAATAATCTCCTCAAGCCCAACTCCAATACACATAATAAGAGATGATTAATCCATCAAGTACCGTTCTCAAGGAAAAACACGCAAGGAGTTCAAAAGGGTAATCGAACAGGGCTGAGGGCGTGCGTGTTCGGTCTCGACGGCGGGCCCTCGTCTCATGCTGGCCTCGATCGTCCCTGGTGGTCCACGAATGGGGTGAAGGGTCGGCTCTTGCTGGTCTTGTTTGCTTTGAACAGAGACCGTGGGATCGATCGTGAGTGGAGGCCGAGGATCCGGGTTCGCGTGCTGGAAGGGAAAGGGACACTGGCATGGACGTGCGCTGTCGGCAATGGATTAGAGATGAAGGAGGGAGGATTTTGCTGCGTGAAGTAAAGAGAAGAGAGAGAGAGAAAATTCAGATTTTACGTGAGAGATAGAGAGAAGAGAATGGGGTAGAAATAGACAAGGACAAATAAAATAGTCTCCTTCCTTAAGGATCAAAACAAATCCAATGAAATCTTACCAAGATTAGCCACTAAGGGGGCTGGTTTGTGTGAGTTTTCGGGGAGTAAAATCTGATCCCACATATCTGTAACTATGCTAAGTTTGAATTTTAAAAACAATTCCAAAATAAACCCAACTCAAACAAATGGAAAGTGCGGGTTTTGTTCAAAAAAAGGGCCAGTTCTCGTGGATTTTAGGGCCAAAAGGCCACATAATAAGGGGCTGGATTGATTGGTTCGAGGTTCGGTTTGCAACGATTCGACAACGAATTAAAACGGACAACAATTCGACTTACGCGATTAAACCGAAAATTCGAAAGACGATCGATAAAATAAAATCGAATGAGCTATATAATTATATCATTCACCCAATAATATAATATATAACCACATAACCAAGGAATTAAAAATAATAAAATAAAATGCCATTAATAAATATAAAATTGGAAAAATCCAATATTCGAACAGGGCATTACAAAAGTGGCGGCTGTTGCAGTGGGAGACGTTACTTTATCGTTTGATAGTAGTAGTTTGGTTTTAAGACATTGCCTTTATGTTATGAGTTTTAGAAAGAACCTTGTTTCAGTTTCTAAACTTGTTTTGGATGGTTTTTCATTTACGTTTGATGACTTGGTTATTATTCGTTATGGAAATTGTCTGATTTGTTCTGGTTCATTAGTTGGCCATTTGTATATTCTTAAACCAAACTATCTCACAGTGCAACAAACTGAATTGAATAATTTCATGACTGAGTATAATAAGAGGAAGAAATCTTCGTAGATGAATCAAGCATATATCTGTTAGAGTAGGGTACCCGGCGTTCCAATCTAATTGGACGTATTCTACTTGTAAATACAGTCTATTGGAATTATATTATGAATAAGGCATTTCTTTATCTTAAGAGAAAGCATTTATCTTATAATTGCACTTAAGATAAAATCCCTAGATCACTTATGGTTATAAGGTATGGTTGCGCATAGAGATGGTGATCATGGAACATACCTTGAAAGCCGTGATCTTAAATACAGTTCCAAGTCGATGGATGTTTCGAGATGGGATATCGAATAATCCATAAAAGACTTGCACATAGTTTGTATGCTTGTTGGACAAGAATGTTGCATTCCATCAACATTAGCGTAAGACGTAAGTACATTTATGTGGGTGCTTGTTAGAGAACAAGTTCACTGAACATGACCGTATGAAAATTCTTAATGAAGAATTTATTCAGTCGAATAAGAATTTTCATGTTACAATAGTACATGACTAATCCTAAGACTTGAGGCACAATGGTAACTTTGTGCATATTACATTCTACTTTGATTTATCCTTTTGGTAGCTAGCACTATCGTTTAAAGGGATAAGTTGGGTATTATGTTAATATGTATGGAAGTTTGTTAGTGGCCAATAAAGGATTCGACACTTATGAAGATAAGTGAATTTCCTATGTGTTTCATAGTTATTAATCCAAAGTCCTTGGCCAAGGCAGAGATGAATAGTGATTCATAACCGGGTTAATAAACATGAAATAGAATCATAGTTATTAAGTCAATTTGGGTTTCGACAAAATCATACCCAAGACTTAATCGGGAAATTAGATGTCGAAAGGATTTTACATGTATGGAGTTGTAATCGGAATAGGTTTACTCGCTATTCACTTAATACTAGATTCATGCTACTTGCTAGGTGTTACCATGATATGTGGGTTCATAAATTAAAGGGTTAATTCATGAATAAGAGTTAATAAGATTTAACTCAAATTACAAAGTGTTGTAAACCCACTACTAGTATTAAGGTGAACCTAAAAGGTCACACTAATTATGAACAAAGGTAAAGATTGTATTTCTAATGGTTAGAATTAATTGATAAATATCTAATTTGATTAGATATCAATTAAAGGAATATATTAATCAATAAGATTGATTAATTACATTTTGGATATTACTTTAGTAATTAAGGTAATTACTAAATTAATAAAGTTGAATTTTAAAATAGGATTTTAAATTTCAAAAATCCAAAATAATAATAATATGATTATTATAATATTGGGAAAATGATATAATAATAAAGTCTTGAGAAAGATTCTCAAGATTTATTATCCAATTATTATTTATATCTTTAAATATGATTTAAGGATTAAAATAATAAATATGATTATAATAAAATGGTTGTTGATGGTTGTTTGAACTACTTAACATATCTTATTATTTTCAAAGTCAAAAGTTAGTAAATACTATTTAAATAAAATTTGATTTTATTTAAATATTACTAAATGTTGATTATTTTATGCTAAAATGTTTAGTATAAATATGTGCAAAATGGTTTTGCATTTAAGTGAGGTTTTGATCCTAAATTTCTAAGTGTTAGAAAGAGAAGAAAGTGTTCTTCATAAAACTTCAAGAAAGAGTTCTTAAAATTCCCAAATAAAATTCATAAATATTCCTATACAAGAAAACCGAGTCTTTTCTACTAGCGAAGGAAAGTCGTCGGAACCGGGCTTCATAGGGTGGATACGTTTAGAGGGAAGACACTTGGATTCCTCTAGCGAGTAACCTCAAGTCGTTGAAGTTACAACCGGGAACCGATTCCCTCATCCATCATCAATAGTGAAGGAGTTCAAGACATTCGGTAAATATTTTTACTAGTATTTACTTTATAGTAACAAATCAAAATTTGTATATGATGCATGTTTTAAAGATGACGATCAGTTAATTCGCAATTAGTATGTACGGGTGTTGTATTTATACGATAAATACTTACTTTAAAAATTTTTAAATTCCGCTGCGTACAGCCCGTACGGTACTATCGAACCCAACAATATCTGACACCTTAGACTTGGGCACAACAACCTTAGTAAGATTCAAAAGTTAGTGGCCAGTGGACTTCTCGATCCATTGGAAGAGCACTATCTAACTTGCAAATCATGCCTGGAAGGTAAGATGGCCAAGAGCCCGTTTACGACAAAGGGGTATAGGAGCCAAGAAGTGCTAGGATTGATTCATTCTGATTAGTGTGATCCAATGTCGATCTAGGCTAGAGGTGGTTACGAGTATTTTGTCTCATTTATTGATGATTACTTGAGATTCTAGTACATTTACCTGTTGCACCGTAAGTCCAAATGCTTTGAGAAATTCAAGGAGTATCGGGCAATTGTGGAGAAGCTTCATGGTAAAAGTATTAAGTCGCTTCAATCTGATCAAGGTGGAGAATACCTCTTTAGAGAATTCAGGACATACTTATCGAAAGCTAGGATTGAATCCCAACCGACTGCATCCAACACACCCTAGCAGAACGAGGTTGCAGAGCGAAGAAATAAGACTCTTATGGAGATGGTTAGGTCAATGATGAGTTATTCAAGGTTACCATATTTGTTTTGGGGAATGGTGCGGGAAACCGCATCGTAGATTCCCCTATCTATTCATCCTCCACTTCAAGTCAAAATGCTCGGTTCCCCTAGATATTCATCCTCCGCTTCCGGCCACCGACGTGCAGGCCATGTCCAAAAATTAGGCAAATCCATTGCATCCCTCTCAACTATTGAATCCCCCTCAATATTACTTTTTTGAATCACAAGGCGTTCAACGAGGACTGGATCCCATCGGTGATATTCAAGCACCAACTCCAAATCTTCATCATTATACACTATTTTCTCGGAAAATGGTGCGACTGCTACTAGACGTTGCTCGCTCCTCACTTATAAAAACCATCTTTTCGAACAAAAGTGAACAAAGAATTCGATGAACAAAAGAAAAAACCAAAGAAAATTAGAGCGAACTCTTACCGAATAAGCGAAACCCTAAACAACGAGTCCAAAGAAATTGTTCAAAAGCGTGATTGCAGAACGAGAATACAAGGAATTTGAAGACAAAGGTGAGCAAAAGATAGCAAATCTAGCGGTTGTGATAGTAAAATATCTCAAAATCGAAGCTACAAGGTATTTATACCACAAAAATTATATCCGTTGGACATCACGGGTACGGCGCGTGTAACCAACGTGAATACTAAAAAAGAAACGTTTCATCATCCACCATTAATGCAGATGGACCAATCCCCAGTCAACGCGTGGAAGCGGCGTTTCTATCCGTTGTGCCTATTAAATACAGGCACGTCTTTTCATATACGCCGCGTGTATAAGACAGTTATGTTGCATAGACTTCTAAGAACGTGCGAAGTAAAGTTCTCACAAGTGTTACAAACGTCAGAAATACAAAGAAAGTCGGTTCAAAACAACATATCAGAATAAATGCTCCAGGTTGGTGTTTTCCGCAAATGAACGCTACATCAGCAGCCATCATTGCTCATATGCCTGCTAATGTCGGGGGCCTCTCTATTGACAACCAACATTAATCGCAGGGATAAAGACGATGATTTGTAAAGATTATCCAAAGATCATTTACTCAAAGTCACTTCACGCGTCCATCTTAGCTCAATTTCGTATAAGTTAGGTAATGAACCGACTTCCCTTATGGCGGTGAATCGATCTCGTGTTAAAGACAAATAACCGACTTCTCAAAGATTCCTTCCTAAATATTATTTCCACAAACCGAGGTCCGAGATGACCAAAATCCAAAGCAGCTGAAAAAGGACACCGTCTGATTAGACCACATGTTAGATTTGCAATCATTATTGTTCCCTCATTGACCACCAGACCGCTTTAAAGAGCAGCTCAACATTAAATGCGATCCTATCAACCTCGTACAAGAATTCAAACACAAGCTACTATAAATAGTAGAATTTATTATTATACGGGGGACCCTTTTTACGCACATTGTGCACGCATAAGCAAACAAAGCCCAGTTTACATATAATACCGACTTCTTGTACTCAGCAAAAACACAAAAATAATACAAAGTTTTCATCTTTTACGCTTTAATTACATCTTAGTATCGATGACTATCGTTGTCAAATTTCATACATTAACAGTTTCCTTGTTTAAGGAGACTCAATATTTAATGGTCATAATAGTGGATTTATTTATTTAAATTTATTATGCCAATTAAATATTTATTTATTTGTGCATGTTAATTAATTATTGCTTTTGAATGGAATTAATTTAGAATTGCATTAATAATTATGCATGTTAATTATTTATTGCATTGCCATAGATTAATTTAGAATTGCATGAATTATTGTGTATGTTAATTAATTATTGCATTGACATAGATTAATTTAGAATTGCATAAGTAATTAAAAAAATCCTCATATAATAATACTAAGTTTGAGAAGGGATTAAATTAAATTTAATTATAAAATTCCTAAGGCCTTCATTTCTAATTTGTCGGTAAATCAATTAATTGAAGTATGGACTCCCCTTTCGGTGAAATCACTAAAATTAATTGTAGGAAATTACCAGGACGAATTTTGAATTAGACTATTATAGGAAGTCTTATGAGAACGTACGAGCCTCCCCTTGGGGGACGTATAACCAAATTTAATGACCGTAGGATCGAGAAATGGGATTCACTTAGCATGCGATTTAATTTATTAACCCTCTTCGGCGTCCTGAATTTTATTGCATGGCCAAACGGAGACTGACTATTAATTTCGTTCGTCATGAATTTTGTTTTGACTTATAGAATATTGGGTTCTTGAAAAACCCTTCTCTTACGAATGTTGAGTATGTAGGGTAGCATGCATTACTCACGGTGTGTAGAGATGTCGGTGAATTTAAGTTAATATTGTTTGAGGATATCAATATTAACAGTTAAATTCAAAAGTGTTTAATCTGTAAAAATTTATTTTCATGATTCTCAGGCTATATTTATCATGTCGTTCAATCTGTTGTCTGTCATTCTAAAAGAAAATCAACTTGCTAATCCCAAACCATTTGATTGGAAGAGGAACTTAGACATTGCCATGTCGATCACCATGGCTAAGGGAACTCCCGTAAGGGAACATGTCCAGAAGCTAATGGAGCAGTTCACTCGCATGGAGTCTGAGGGTGCACGCTTTGAAGTGTGCATCAAGGCTGACATAATACTCTTTTCGCTGCATAAGGACCTTAATATGTCACTAGTATTCAAGTATGCGGCTCGTATTAGTAAAGTTTGGCGAATCAAGCGGCTCGATACCTTAGGCCCTTTCGATCGGAAGATTCTACACCTTGATCAGACTCTTTCCTTCTTGTTCATCACTCCTTGCCCATTCTATCCTCATCCGTCAGGCTAGTGAAAATCTTGAAAATATTCAACTCTATGGGCATCAATTACATCGACCCTGACATCTATCAAAGCTCACGAGCTGAGAGTTGCTCGATCTTACAAAAACAGATTAGGAGGAATCCTAAACTACTTATTAATATGTATCTTCTGGATGGATGGTTCTAGTACAGATATTCCTAATCAAATAGGTACGATGGAGACAAGTCATTCATCATGTCCTCCCTGAGGAATTCTTAGTGATGCTACAATTACAGTGATGTTCTCCGGAATATACCGGTGGCTGAACTGATTGGGGAACTTGAGGCGGCTGAGAAGATTATCCATGAGGAGCGAGAGATGATTCTTGCAGAACGAGAGATGGCCTCGTCCTCTAAGTTCGTAGGGATAAAAAGGAAAAGGAGCTCTATTCAGGAAGCAGTAGAATCGTCTAGAGCTGCGAGATCGGGACAGAAGGTCGACTGCCCTCTCCTCAAGAAAGGTAACTCTCTTATTAATGTCGTAGAAACATGTTTAGCGGTTGTATCTACCAGAACCTGGTGTGTAGATATGGGAGCCACTGATCATGTCTGCAATTCTTTCCAGGGGTTCCAGGAAACCAGACGACTTAAGGTGGGAGAGATCACCATCTACATGGGCAATGCTATGAAAGTTGTAACGCCCCACTTTGACTTAAGAAATAATCCATGGCCAATTTTAAAATCAAGTTAAAATTTTCGAAATTCGCTTTCGATTTCAACATATAAAGAACTACTCAACATCAACCACTTATATCAATACATCTCATCATGTCAATAATCATCATAGTAAATGATCAACATGTCATCACTAAACATAAGTTTCAATCGACCTATCCACAGGTCTCAATTCATAACCACGCATAGGGTTTCCAAAACAGTTTATCAATCTGATAACAAATCACGTCTAACCAAAGTATCTCAAAATAACAATGGTATCTCAAAACAATTCAATAATCAATAGATCATAGACATGCAGAAGCAAATATAAAAGGGTCAGTGTCATCACGTGACTGACCACCACTCGACTCCACTCGTC
>BKCP01009515.1:954441-1003874 GCA_008636005.1 Striga asiatica
AGGCACAAAACCACTTGCTCACCACTATGCACATAAATCATAAATACAGATAGACAGGTATGGTCGCAGCATGAATACAAATCAATCAAATATCCTAACATCATAATAATACTTATGTGCACATCTATAAAGCTACTCAGTGTCTTCGTATCGATTGTCTCCGTACAGGGCTTACATCGGCGCCCACTCAGTATGAGTATCTGTCGACGGCCAAGGCCCAGCCTTGGTCTTACAACGACATACATATCGAAGGCCTTCGGCCACTGCCTCGGTCTTACATACGATATGGCCTCCGTACAGAACTTAGGGAGACTGCCCAAAATGGGCCCGTACCATGTAGACGGGGATAACCGTTCAACGACCGATACAGCTAACATTGAAGGTTACATGGTTCACATGCATACATAGATCATACCATCCAAACAATACTAACAATTCACGACATAAATATTTAAATAAACTCACCTGGACACCTTAACAAAGAAATGCTCGAACAACAAGGGTAGGTCGAGAGCTCGGCTCGTCACACACTTATAGTTTTATCAAGATAGCCTTATAAGTATACTACCTTGACACTTAGCATTATATACGAGGATTCACACTTAGTCGAACATTATCGACTAAGTAGTTCATGGAAATTTTGTGGAGTTTGGAACTCTTGGATTTGACGACTAGACTCGGAACAATCCTTTAAATATATAAAACAAATAGACATAAAATGAGACCTGAAAACCAGAGATTAACCCTTAAATCAACTCCTAACCAGTTCAAAACAATTTTTGCAGAAATAAGAGCAAACGAACGTTTTCAGGTTCCATATGCTACAGGATAAATTTTCCTTTGAAATTTTTACCATATGCTGAACATTATAAAAGACTTAAATTACCAGAAAATATCAATTTCAGCAACCCCATGATTTTACATTGATTTTTAAAGAAACATCCTAAAACAACAAGTAATCAGTTCACATAGCTGACATTCGAATTTTAACCTAAAAATTTTACACAAGTGACGACACCAGAAAAGAGTTTAACCATAAAATTTTCAAGCAAAAAGGGCAAGTATTCGATTTTCAACAATTTTTCAAAGAATCAGGGCAAAATCATCAAATCTCGATTCAGGTAACTATATTTCGAGTTAAATCCTGAAATTTTAACCACATGCATATCACAATAAAAGAACACAATCTCAAAATTTCAATCAATTTGGACGTGCCAATCATTTAATATGATTTTTCAATCTTTTAAAGCAAAAGACACATGCTTCAGTTCACATATCTACAGGTTAAATAAAAATATAAAATTTTAACACGATATACCTACACATAACAGGAGGTGACCCTCAAATGCTCATGTCGCTTGGACGAACGTACGATATATAATGATTTTTGCAAGAAACTGAGGCAACCTAGGCTTTAAAGATTCACATATGTCACATAGCTCATCAATTTCGACTTAGGGCTTCATGAACAGCCCCAAGACACACCAAAGTGTTATTTTCCACAGGATCGCCATGAAATAACTCGAGATTATACAAGGGTTTACTCAAACCGAACCAATCTCACATCAAAAGCAAAAATCCAAAAAGAACTCAATCATACATCATATAATACACATAATGAGAGAGGATTAAGCCATCAAGTACCGTTCTAAAGGAAAAACACGCAAGGAGTACGAAAGGGTAATCGAACAGGGCTGAGGGCACGCGTGTACGGGCTCGACGACGGGCGCTCGTCTCGTGCTAGCCTCAATCGTCCCTGGTGGTCCGCCAATGGGGTGAAGGGTCGGCTCTTGCTGGTCGTGTTTGCTTCGAACAGAGACCGTGGGATCAATCGTGAGTAGAGGCCGGGGATCGGTGCTCTCGTGTGACTGCCGGGTGCGCGTGCTGGATGGGAAAGGGACGCCGGTGGGGGCGTGCGCTGTTGGCGATGGATTAGAGATGGAGGGAGGATTTTGCTGTGTGAAGTGAAGAGAAGAGAGAGGGGAAGAATTCTTATTTTACGTGAGAGATAGAGAGAAGAGAATGGGGAAGAAATAGGGAAGGAAAAATAAAATAATCTCCTTCCTTAAGGATCAAAACAAATCCAATGAAATCTTACCAAGATTAGCCACTAAGAGGGCTTGTTTGCGTGAGTTTTGGGGGAGTAAAATCTGATCCCAAATATCTGTAACTATGCCAAGTTTGAATTTCAAAAACAATTTCAAGATAAATCCAACTCAAACAAATGGAAAGTGCGGGTTCAGTTAAAAAAACAAAGGGCTGGTTCTCGTGGATTTTAGGGCCGAAAGACCACATTATAAGGGGCTGGACCGATTGGTTCGAGGTTCGGTTCGCAACGGTTCGACAACGAATTAAAACGGACGACAATTCGGCTTACGCGATTAAACCGAAAATTCGAACGACGATCGATAAAATAAAATCGAACAAACTATGTAATTATATTATTTACCCAATATATATATATAACCACATAACCAAGGAATTAAAAATAATAAAATAAAATGCCATTAATAAAAATAAAATTGGAAAAATTCAATATTCGAACGGGGCACTACAAAAGTGGTAGCTGTTGCAGTGGGAGACGTTACTTTATCATTTGATAGTAGTAATTTGTTCTTAAGATATTGCCTTTATGTTATTAGTTTGTAAAAGAACCTTGTTTCAGTTTCTAAACTTGTTTTGGATGGTTTTTCATTTACGTTTGATGACTTAGTTATTATTCGTTATGGAAATCGTTTGATTTGTTCTGGTTCATTAGTTGGCAATTTGTATATTCTTAAACCAAACTATCCCACAGTGCAACAAGCTGAATTGAATAATGTCATGACTAAGTCTAATAAGAGGAAGGAATCTTCGCAGATGAATCAAGCATATATCTGACACCTTAGACTTGGGCACAATAACCTTAGGAGGATTCAAAAGTTAGTGGCCAGTGGACTTCTCGGTCCATTGGAAGAGAACTATCCAACTTACGAATCATGCCTGGAAGGTAAGATGGCCAAGAGCCCGCTTACGACAAAGGGGAATAGGAGCCAAGAAGTGCTAGGATTGATTCATTCTGATTTTTGTGATCCAATGTCGATCCAGGCTAGAGGTGGTACGAGTATTTTGTCTCATTTATTGATGACTACTCGAGATTCAGGTACATTTACCTGTTGCACCGCAAGTCCAAATGCTTTGAGAAATTCAAGGAGTATCAGGAAATTGTGGAGAAGCTTCATGGTAAAAGTATCAAAGTCGCTTCGATCTAATCGAGGTGGCGAATACCTCTTTGGAGAGTTCAGGACATACTTATCGGAAGCTGGGATTGAATCCCAACTGACTGCACCCGACACGCCCCAACAGAACGGGGTTGCAGAGCGAATAAATGGGTCTCTTATGGAGATGGTTAGGTCAATGATGAGTTATTCAAGGTTACCAGATTCGTTTTAGAGAATGGCGCTAGAAACATCATCGTAGATTCTAAACTTGGTTCCATCGAAGTCAGTAGAGACTACTCCTTACGAATTGTGGAAAGCACGGAAGACCAGGTTTTCACTTATTCGAGTGTGGGGTAGCCCTGCACACGTTTTGGTGCAGGAGGCTGGCAAATTGGAAAAGCATTCGGAAGCACGAGTTTTCATTAGCTATCTCAAGGAAACGAAAGGTGGATTATTTTATAGTCCCGGGGATCAGAAGGTGATCATTAGCACGAACACTAGATTCTTGGAAGAAGACTATATTATGAATCATAAGCCCGCGAGTAGACTAGTTCCAGAGGAGTTAAGGAGTGAAGTCGATAGTTCCCCACCAAGTGCGCAAGTAGATACATCACATAATACTACAACATGGCATACTAAGAGTGTACCAGTGCAGACAGTACCTCGTCATAATGAGAGGGTTTCTCATTTTTCTGACCGATGGATAGGTCTTGGAGAGTCATCGGACTCAGTTCTAAAAGACCTAGAATTGGACCCAAGGACCTACAACGAGGCACTCCAAGATAAATATGCAGATTCATGAAATGTTGCGATGAAAGCTGAAATGGGGTCAATGGACTCCAATCAGGTTTGGGATCTTGTAGAACCACCCAATGGAGTACGACTCATTGGATGCAAATGGGTCTATAAGAGAAAGAGAGGATCGGATGGGAAGGTGGAAACCTTCAAAGCTAGGCTTGTTGCGAAAGGTTATACCCAGAAGGAGGGTATTGATTATGATAAGACCTTTTGGCCAGTAGCTATGCTTAAGTCCATTCGGATTCTCTTGGCTGTAACCGCCCATATAGATTATGAGGTCTGGCAGATGGATGTGAAGACGGCTTTCCTTAACGGAAACCTTCAGGAGGACATCTATATGCAGCAACCAGAAGGATTCATTGCTAAGGGACATGAGCATCTACTGTGTAAGCTTAATCGGTCTATTTATGGACTGAAGCAAGCTTCGAGATCTTGAAATATTCGGTTCGATGAGGTGATCCAGTCGTACGGGTCCACTCAATGTCCGGATGAGCACTGTGGGTACAAGAAAATCAGTGGGAGCGTGGTGGTGTTTCTTGTGCTTTACATAGATGACATACTTCTCATTGAAAACAGTAATAAGGAGTTATCAGATGTAAAGGTGTGGTTGTCTAAGCAGTTTGATATGAAAGACTTAGGTGAAGCATGACACATTCTTGATATTAGGGTCATTCGAGACCGTAAGAAGAGAATGTTGTTCTTATCCCAGTTTGCATACATAGATACTGTCTTGGCCAGATTCAGCATGCAGGATTCCAAGAAAGATATGTTACCTTTCAGAAGTGGAATCAGTCTATCCAAGGAGATATCTCTTAAGATGTCTCAAGAGATAGAAGACATGAAGATTATTCCTTATGCTTCGGCAGTAGGAAGTCTTATGTATGCGCTGTTGTGTACGAAGCCGGATATTAGCTACGCCATTGGCATGGTAGCTAGATATCAATGTAATCCGAGATGGGAACATTGGTCTGCGGTGAAACATATACTCAAGTACCTGAAAAGGACTAAGGAGTACATGTTAGTTTACCGTGCAGACAGCTTGTTAGCTCTGGGTTATAGTGATTCCAATTTCCAGTCAGATATAGACGATAGTAAGTCAACCTCAAGTTATGTGTTTATCTTGGGAAGTGGAGCCATTTAATGGAGGAGTGCTAAGCAAAAATGCGTGGCAGACTCCACCATGGAAACCGAGTACATAGCAGCCTCAGAGGCAGCTAAAAAGGCAGTTTGGCTTAGAAACTTCTTAGTGGACTTAGAGGTGATTCCGAGTTTGCCATGTTCTATCACCGTGTACTGTGATAACAGTGGAGCAGTAGTGAACTCAAGGGAACAACGAGCTCACAGAGCAAGCAAACACATAGAGCGCAAGTACCATCTGATGCGAGATATCGTTGGTAGAGGAGACGTTGATGTTGCCAAGATTGCATCAGAGGACAACCTAGCTGATCCTTTAATGAAGAGTTTGTCGGGGAAGGTCTTCGTTAAACACGTGGAAGGAATGAGAGTCAGGTGTATGGCAATAGGATCGACATAGGTCTTTTAGAATAATGAATTGATAGGACTATATTTGTAAAAGTGAAAGCTTTAAGTATAAATGAGAGATTGTTAGTGTTATATATTGAAAGCTTTGCTTTGGATGGCATTACACTTTTACACACCCTTTATGAATGAGAATCATGTTAGATTAAACAAGTTTTATGTTCTGTTATTTTGCACTTAGATAGAATGGGTCGTCATCAGGCAAACAGAAGATCATTCTATCAGTTACTTGCGAAACAAGAAATGTGGTTCACAACCTAAATGGAAATGAACATTTCATCCGAACGGTTGTAGTGTCATCGGTACAGTTGGTCTTGACTAATTAAGTTGCACTAGTACATTTATGTATAGAACAGGTTCCCAGAAAGGAGAAGTTCGTTTTATACTAATCGTCGTAAACGAACTAGGTCTCAGTTAATTACTGCGTTCTCTTAACCCTTAAGATATTAAGCAGGCATATATATGTAGTACATATTACTTTGATTCACTTGGGTGATGTTCAGTTCGCTGAATTAATATTCCTACTGTCTTGGGCAATATTGTTGTATGTATGATGTGTTGTTAGGATATTTACGGTCACCATGTACGTTAGTTTGATGATGTCCCCGAAGTGAGTTCATGAAGGATTGATATGCTAAACTCTGCGGGTGGATTAAATTCTGGCATAATAATAATGTCATGGACGAGCACTAGCTTCGGTGAAATAATAATATATTAATTAATTCTTGATTGTCAGTAATCAAATTAATTCGTGGACATTATATCTTAAACGTGGGGAGGTAAATTTGGTAATTATAATTGGAGTCTCAAATATAATTTGGTCTAGGAAAATGGAGTGCAATAATATTACGTTAGTGGACTGTAATATTATTTAATTAATTTGAAAGAGTGGGCTTGGCCTACAGTTAGTCCAATTAATTAAAAAGCCCTATTCTTAATCTCATAAAGATCCCTACTGTAGCTCTATATATACATCATTAAGCTCATGAGAAGAGAAGAGATCTGTCACAAATAACAGACACGCACGTCCGCTCTCCTCTTTCTCTCTCTCTCTCTCTATCTCTCTCTCTCTCTCTCTCTCTCTCTCATTTCTCATTCGAGCTTTATCTTTTGCTTGCTCCACCGGTACAAGTTATAGAGGTACGTGAATAATACAGTAGAAGATCTAAAGGTAATCGAGACCTGGTGATCTTCCACAACTATCGACGATCCACGACCCGAAGTCGAGGACCGCCGACTGCCGACCAGCGGGACCGCCATCAACCCCAGTCGGACCACCGCCGTGAAGAGCCGCGACGACCGATGACCCAATCGCGACCAATCGACGCGACACGACCAGCGAGCCTGACTCCACACGATCCGCGACGCACGAAACAAGTCGACTAGCTTCCGTTCGTGTGATCCAGATCCGTTCGTGTGCTGTTCCTGGTCATCCCGAATTCGACAGATTAGAAAATTTTAAGCCGTAAGTTGTCTACGTCAAACCTTTAGATCCGTTGTGCATAGGTTTACGTTTGCTATTGAATTCGTGACTTGTACATAACGAGATCCTCACAGATCCCAACAGTTTAACCCAGTGGTAGGTCGAGGGAGTTTACTTGGAGCAGTTCACGGAGTCAGGTTATTCAGGTCGATGGTTTTATTTGGTCTGGTATTGTCGAATTCGGTTTTTCGACATGAAGGTGGCGTTAGAACATTTGGTTTTCGAGAGGATAAACGACATGATTGAATTTATAATTTTGAACTGAGGGGCGACATGACGAGGTGGTTGAAAATGTTTATCTATGAGCGAAGAGAGCTCGAACATTGTGATAGAAAAACAACATACATGAGTTAAAAAATTTAAAAATTCAAGACTTCGAGGAGAGGTTGAGAAAATCTATCAATGAAAGTCCAAGTAAGTGGGTCGGGAGATATTAAAAGAAAGTCGACATTGTAAAATGAGGAGCAAAGAAATCTACTCTAGGATTCAAGGTTCGACTTGAGTGTGGCGTTAGGTCATTCGGTGTTCGACCCTAGTCGCGGGTCACTCGGTTTTCGGCCTCAGTGGTCATTCGGCTTTCCGTGTTCGATTCCAGTGGCGGGTCACTTGATTTTTGACCTCAGTGGTCATTCGGCTTTCGGTGTTCGATCCCAGTAGCGGGTCACTCAATTTTCAACCTCAGTGGTTATTCAACTTTCGGTGTTCGGCCTCAGTGGCGGCTCACTCAGTTTTTGACCTCAGTGGTCATTCTATTGTTGGTTTTCGACCCCAGTGGCGGTCACTTGGTTTTCGACCTCAGTGGTCCTTCAATTTTCGACTTCAGTGGAAGGTAATTTGATTTTCAACCTCAGTGCGGTCTCTCGATGCTCATTTGGAGATTATTCGCTGGTCACTCAGGATACTTGATGACTATTTGGTGGACGAGAATTTTTATTCAAATTATAACCTCAGTGGCAGGTTAACAGAAACCGCCAGAAGGCAACTTTCACTCTTGGATCGACTTATGTCCACACGAAACCGCCAGAAGGCGAATTTCACTATTGGATCGAGTTATGTCCACTCGACCAGAGTGAGAAGACTAAATGATATGTGATATTATACTAGACGATTTTAATAGATAAATAAGAATATATTGAAAAATAAGCATGCGCATGGGCTGAGACACATAGCGTTAATATATTGACCAAACTCAATATCGTCCTAAGAACACCCACAATGCTTTGAGTCTCTTAACAAAAAATCACATGCCATGTAAGAAATAGACATAATCTATAAACAAATATTTCACAATACAATTAAAAGTGGACCTAGTCTAGCTTATGTGACAATTAAAAAAAAAAGATCAAGCCCACTCTTGGGCCTATTTTAGACTCAAGTGTGAACCTTACAAGAGTAATTATTAACTATTATTATATTTTTATTGATTGTTAGGTATTCAAGACCTAGTATATTTTTTTTCATTGAATAGATTTTGGATTTTTAGCTTGAGTTTGTACATATCATTATAAACTTAAGTTTAATTATTTGTCATATATACAAAAAGAGACCCAAAGTATTGTGGTGCTACAGTACACTCCACCATAAAATCCCATGTATCTCAAAACCTCGTCGACCGCTTTGCTCAGCACCTGACAGTAGAAAACATGAAATTTCTCCAAATTTTAAAAAAAGCCGCAGCTTCACCGGAAAACCGACGCAGGTTTGCTTCAATTCCAGCCAACGCCCGCCGTTTCTCGAATCAATCCTTCTCTCACTCTTCCAATACGTACGTCCTCTCCTTCCTCGTATTTTCACGCACAACGCACACATTTTTGAGGTTCACTAGATTCCCAAGAGTTATTTATTTATTTTATTTCCGTCTCTTTTATGTGTGTTTGATTTCCTTGCAGCTCTTCGTTCGGCATTTCTTTCGACATTGATGGAGTGATCCTTCGTGGCGAGACTCCCATAGGAGGCTCGCCGCAGGCTTTGAGAAGATTGTACGATGATTCTGGTTAAGTCTATACTTTGTTCATTCCTTTAATTCTGATTTCCGCGTTAGGCTCAAAGAGAAGACATTTAATTTGTCTGCCCACCTTTTGGTGGTGATTATTATCCTCTTGGAGAGCAGGATAAGGTCCTCTTTCATCCACTCTGTGGAGAAGTTTTTTTTTTTTTCCATTTTGGATAGGACTTATTGCTTTATGGATAATATACGTGTTTGATGAACCTCAATTTCTTTCTTTTGGCAGGTTCCTTGAGAATTCCCTATGTTTTCTTGACTAATGGTGAGTGTGGGAAGTTGTATGACGACTGTAGTAATGCTTTATGTAAATCCATGATTCATCAGTGTCTCGTTACTTGTCTAATGGGAAACACCCCATTGATCATCAGGCGGTTGTAGCATTTAAGTTTCTTCTTTAGTTAGCCCACCGAAAATACACAATTTTTGCTGTTTAGGGCTCAGTTTCCTACTTTACATTTTGCAATTTACTGATGTGGGAGGTCCTTCTTGTTGGACATTCAATGGTTCTTCTTTAATATTGTGATGCTTGCCAACTTAAAGTGCTTTCATTTAAATTACATGTTATTTTTAGCAGCAATGCGGTTTCCTAAGCATATAGAAGTGAAGGAAAACTTCTCCTATTTTTTGTTGTACATGAAGTTAGCACATGATTTATTCTGCCTGGCATGTATTTTTGCCTGCAAATATGTTGATGTCATAACTCATGTACGCTAACAGGAGGTGGTGTTCCTGAATCTAGCAAAGCAGCGGAGTTGAGCAAATTATTGAATGTCCATATTTCACCTGTCCAGGTCAAATGCAGCCTTGTATATATGTATATTGCCAACACATTCGGCTTCTGTTGTTATTGACCAGGAAAATAGCTAAATATGTGAATCGTTTTTTTCTATTTACGCTAATACATGATCACTTTGGTGTGACAAAATTGGGACGTTTACTTTTTCAGGTTATACAAGGACATTCACCTTTCAAGTCGCTAGCAAAAAGGTATTGTACAGAGACATTCTCTTTTAGATACTAAGTATTCCATTATCATTAACTACTGCTTTTCTGTTTCTAGACCCATTTTGGAGGGAACAAAACATGTAGAATCTTTAATATTCAAAGGTTTATAATTTCTAAGAAGACAAATCAACCGCCTCTGGCTGAGAAGTAGTTTTCTGTTATTGTTTTCTCTCCTTTTTTTTTTTAAATCTTTTTATGTATACTCGTTTTGAATTCTGCTAAAATATTTACGAGTTATCCAGTTAGTTTGAAATGAACATATCTCTCTTGCAAGTACCATATGGGGTTGGATGCTTCTGGCATTAACTGGTGTGTAGAATCACTAAACATCAAAGGTGCATTCTTTGAGGAAGATAAATAAATCAATGATGGGTAAATGAAACATCCTTTTACTCTGAAACTTATAGCAAATATAAATTCACATCACTAACTTACACCTTTGAGGAAAAGAAAATCATGGCTATATTATATAATATAATATAATATAATAATATATATATATATATCTATATATATATATATATTTTGTTTATCATCAGTTGAAATTAAAATTGTATTTGTGCTATCATGCTCAGCGATTGTCAATTATTTTTTAGAAGAGTAAAAGCTTTAAGCGCTGTATGGTTTAACTCCTGGATTTTTGATTTTGCCAAATGCATCAGTTTTTGCTGTGTCCTAAAATCTTCCAAGATAGCATTTTGTAGCTCAACTGTTTTGGTTATTGGCAAGATGCTTTAAGCCTTTATTTTTCTAGCTGGAAATTGCCTTTTGATGGGATATTTTATCTTTCATGCACTACCTGTTAATATATTGATACATTGATGGAAATATGTAGGGATAATTGGGTAAAAGCTATAAAAATGAAAGCAGATATACTCTTCAGTAAATCGAAATTCCTTGTCTTTGTTCGGAAGATTTGCATGTAGATATCATATGTTCTTGAACATATAGTTGGAATATATTATTGGAGTTCTTTCACGATCGGAGTAGATATCATCGTTCTGTAAATCAAGCTATTGCTTATGCTGTCTTAACTTTGCAGATTTGAAGATGAACTTGTCATCGCCGTTGGAAAAGGAGAACCTGCAATGGTGATGTCTGAATATGGTTTTAGGTATGCTGTCCGTCGTTATTATATATTTATCTGTCTTTAGATGTCTTTCTATGTGCTTTAACATGCTTCAATCTTCTTTTGTGCCATTACTAGAAATGTTCTCTCTATAGATGAATATGCATTGTATTTCGAACACATTGATCCATTGGAGAAATATAAGAATTGGGCAAAACAGCAAGCTGGTTATGACAAAAACTCTTCTGGAGAAATAGACAGGAAAAATGATCAGTGCTTTCAGCGAGTGCAAGCTGTCTTCATAGTTAGTGATTCCGTCGATTGGAGCAGGGACATTCAGGTGTTTCTCTATCTTAGTATTATCTATTTCCAAATCAGTTTTTGGTTAATAGTATCTTCATGCACATAGTAGAGTAATCAAATAAGAAACGGATATTAGACGAGAAGCAATACCTCAACCTGTCTCGTTTATGGATGTGTGATAGATGTATTTCCTTTTTGACTTATGGATGTACAGTGATCCATGGAAGTATCATTGTGCAATAAGAGTACAAGATTATGGATTAAGTTTGAAGCTAAAGAGACTCAATTTGATAAAAAATTTGATGCGGCTAGCTGTAGCTACTATGATAAGTTGATTAAATTAAAGTCTTTTTGGATATAATTTCTAAATTTTAATATGTATTAATCAAATTATAATTTTCAAAAATTACAAAATGTGGGTACCTGCATGTATGTGAAAATATTTATTTATTTATTTATTTATTTATTTATTAGAACTATATTTGAACTATGCATTTACAAACATAGCAAATAAAAGGTTGCGGAAATTACTACTCCAATGGAAGGTGATTCTCAATTGGTAAGTTGTATCTGAGGATCATAGTTATTAAACCCAGGTAGAATATCTGCCGGATTATGATTCACCAATCAGGTGGAATTGCACCACAAAATGCAATTTGGTAATTTGAGCATGTAAAGCGGTTATCAAGTTTATGAAATAATTCTGCTTTGGATATGGACCAAGTTAATGAAATTCATGATAGTAGGTAAATATGGTATATATGAATAGTGTCGATCCTCAGTCAGTTAGCCAATCAGAGAATTAAGACATCCACAGTAAATGATACTCTTTAAGTCAGTTAGCCGAATGAGTCGTCGATTGAATAATCAGGAGAAATGAGAATGGCTGGTCGGGGCAGTGAAATTCCTTCGGCGAGTTTGGGGTTAACGGCCCACTACCTCCATTTTTCCCGTCAGGTTTTTCTCAAAAGCTTGTTACTGTTTAATGAGAAACACAAAATAAAAAAAAAAATGAAATAAGCGAAAAGTTGTGAGAATTCAGTGACGAATTATTGTGAAATTAACGGAATTCTAGAATGGTGCTTTCTAGGAGGAGGTGACGGGTAAAGGCGGTGGAGAGTTTTCCCTCTTTGTTAATAAGTTTTTCTGCATTCTATTTTGTTACTCAAATATATTTTAATGTTCCCCGGCATTCGTTTTTTCATTTTCCAACCTTTTTTTTTTATTATTATTATGGCTGTCGGAGGTTGTGGTACATAAATTTTATGTATTCCAGGTTGCAATTTACAACAAAGTTTTCTTTAGGTTGCAAACAGGTTGCAAATAATTATTTGCCCTAATTTTCAATGAGAAGTTAAGAGTGTTATGTTGGTCTAGGGGTAAAGAATGTAGTTGAAGGTAAGTATTACTTAACGGACCTGCAACGAGTTCTTTAATCTTTATTTCCTATTGAAAACATGACCTTCCCGTTGGTATAAATCATGATCAGTAAAAAGAAAACTAGGAAGCAAATCAGCCAGTTTGTCCAGTTATTTCTCTTAACTATTTCTGGTTGCTAATCCCACAAGCTTGAATTTAATTGGAGCGACTTGTTCATTTAACTTTAATTCATTTGAAATTATGCTATTCTTATGAAATGTTGAATTGAGCTTGTGATTTAAGCCAGCTTGAGTCCTCAGTAGCGATAGACATTGAACATTTCAGTTTTTATTTATTTATAAGATTTTTCTGAAGGTATTAGAGGTGGAAGTGGTGAATTTACAAAATTTTTGTTCTCTTGATTATTGAATAGTACAGTCCTATGGTTGCATGTTAAATGGTCTAGTAGTAGTAAGCTACGGAGTCTGCCTCTTCTTTTCTGATTGTAGTGTGATGTAATGTCTTGGGTTGTTGTAAAATGCCATTGGAATTTGATAGAGTGAAGGGCAATAATAACAATAGATAACGAAAGAACTACCCGAAGGGTCCTCAGGCAAGATAGCCTGCCACAAACGTCAATATTCCAGAATGCCCATCTAACTCTTAGCCACTAATATATATACTAAACCCTAATATTTAATAATTAAACCCTAAAGCCCATTTAAGAGTCCACTAACTTAACTAATTATATTAACTCAATAATAAGGATAATTAGGCCTACGCCCAAGGGTCCAGTAGGAGCAGCCGCAGCCCGTTTTGGTCTTCTAGAATAAACTTTAAGAATTTGGTCTCTATCAACTCCTGCCCGGACGGAAACAGCCTTCTCCCCAAGGCTAAAATTAGGGAACTGGCCACGTACTTCCTCAGTGTCAGCCAAACCACATCATCATCCCCGTGATCCGCCCAATTTATTAGAACTTGTGGAACCATTGCCCCATTGCGCTCAATCTCTCGTCGAGCTAGCACCTTCTTCGGAATAAATAATGGGTCATCTCCCTATAATTCATCTAGGCTCAACGGAATTCGGTCCCACCGAAGCTTTTAACAGGGAAACATGAAAGACTGGATGCACCCTTGCGGTATCAGGCAGTTTCAACCGATAAGCCACTGCTCCAATACGAGCCTCAACCTCAAACGGCCCAAAAAATCGAGGTGCTAACTTAGTGTTCATGTTACGAAAAAGCGTCCGATGTTGAAAAGGACGAAAATTTCACAAATACTTTATCCCCTACTGCAAACTCCACATCCCTACATCCCTACGATGTTTATTCGCTTCACGAATCATGCGTTGTTGAGCACGTTCTAGGTGGAAACGCAAATGGCGCAAGACCTCATCCCTGCCCCGAAGATCCTCTGCTAATGATTGTGTCCTCACTACCCCTGGTATAAAACGATGAAGCATAGGAGGTGCACGACCATAAACTACCTCAAATGGAGTACCGCCTACACTTGATTGAAAACCCGTATTATAGCAGTACTCAGCCCAAGCCAACCACTTACTCCATTCTCGTGGCCTTTCGGAACTAAAACAGCGCAAATATGTCTCAAGGCAACGATTCATTACCTCGGTCCGCCCGTCCGTCTCAGGATGATATGCGGAACTCATTCTCAACTTAGTGCCTGCCAACTTAAACAACTCCTGCCAGAACGAACTTAGGAACACTGGATCTCTATGTGATACAATTGATGTAGGAATACCATGCAAACGCATCACCTCTCGGCAAAATAAATTTGCCACAGATCGGGCGGTGTAAGGGTGTCTCAATCCCAGAAAATGACCATATTTTGAATACCTATCAACAACCACCAGGATACAGTCAAGATTGCCCAAACGGGGAAGGCCCGAAATAAAGTCCAAACTAATGTCCTCCCAAACTCGATCTGGAATTGGCACGGGTTGTAGCAGGCCTGCTGGGGACTTGGTGTCGTACTTGTTTCTTTGGCAGATGTCACAGCGCCTCACAAAATCCGTCACTTGGCGCATTATTCTTGGCCAATACACGTTTGCGGCTATGCGTCGATAAGTGCGGAATGCGCCAGAACCCCCTGTTGGTGTGGAATGGAATTCTGAAATTAATTTGGTAGTCCACTCGGATCCACTAGGAATTACCAAGCGACCCTTATAGAAAAGATTCCCATGAACGAGGGAGTAATGTGGTGGTGCGAACGTGATAGATTCCAAGGCTGACACAATCTTGGATAATTTTGGATCAGACTGAATAGCCAATTTTAGTAGACTCCAATCCATCCATGTGGGCATACTAATGGTTGTTAATTCCACCTCCTCATGCCTACGTGATAGGGCGTCAGCAGCTTGATTCGAAGTTCCAGAACGATAAACTATTTCGAAATCAAAGCCTAGCAATTTGGCAACCCAATTTTGCTGGGCAGGAGTAGGCAACTGTTGCTGTAATAGATGTTTCAAGCTGCGTTGATCACTACGAATTAGAAAGCGTCGCCCCATGAGATAGGGACACCAGTGTTGGACAGCCATCACCAATGCCATCAACTCCTTCTCGTAAGAGGATTTAGCTAAGGCGCGATCAGATATACCCTTGCTAAAATAAGCCACCGGACAACCCTGTTGCATCAAAACCGCACCCAGCCCTCGTCCCAATGCATCACACTCAACGACAAACGGTAATGAAAAATCAGGCATAGCTAAAACCGGCGCAGAAGTTAGGGATTGCTTGAGTTCTTGAAAAGCCTGTTCAGCCTCAACAGACCAAACCCACTCCCGAGATGTCGTTTTCTTTAATAAAGACGTTAGAGGAGAAGCTATCTTGCCATAACTACGAATGAATCGCCGATAGTAACCTGTGAGGCCAAGAAAACCACGCAGGCTACGAAGAGAAGCCTGACGCGGCCATTGGAGCACTGCAGCGATTTTTGTTGGGTCCATCTGCACCCCATCCGACGACACCACATGGCCGAGATACTCGACGGATTTCTTTCCAAACGAACACTTCTTCGGATATATTGAAAATGAATGTTCCCAAAGGAGACCCAATACCTGTCGGAGATGGCACATATGCTCCTGCCACGTTTTGCTATACACTAGGATGTCGTCAAAGAAGACTAACACAAAGTGACGGAGATAAGGCCTGAAAATATCATTCATGATGGCCTGGAAGGTGGCGGGAGCATTAGTCAACCCAAAAGGCATCACTAAGAACTCGTAATGACCTGAATGTTTGCAAAACGCTGTTTTAGAAATATCCGCTTCAGCAACCCGTATCTGATGGTAACCGGCCCGGAGATCGAGCTTGCTAAACCACTTTGCCCCATGCAGCTCATCTAATAATTCCTGGACGATAGGGATAGGGTATTTATCTGGAACCGTGCTTGTTCAGCTCGCAGTAGTCCATACAAAACCTCCAACTGCCATCCTTTTTGCGAACCAAGAGAACAGGACTCGAGTAAGGATTGCAACTTTGGCGGATCAACCCAGCTTTCAACATATCTGCTACCAGTCGTTCAATTTCATCTTTTTGGAAATGATTGTAGCGGTATGGTCTCACTGAAATGGGTTCGGTACCCGGCTGCAGGTTAATGTGATGGTCAATGTGTCGCTCAGGAGGTAGTCCGGAAAATGATGTTAGGATCTCCGAAAATTCCGCTAAAAGGATGAATGAGGCTCGATTGACACAGGACAATGTGATGGAGATTCTGAATGATCCATCGACCATAAAAGCCATGTTTGCTCAGCGTCTGAAAATTCACGAACTGCTGTAGCTGCAGAAATAGCTTGGCGGGTGAACGAGGGATCCCCTCTCAGAAGGATGGTACGACCATCTTTAACTAATTCCATTGTTAAGTTTTTCCAATTTGCTTTCACGGAAAAACAAAGCAATCAACCATACATGTAGCAGACTGCAAATAAAGAGGAAGGGCGCGGCACAATCCCTCTGCGGAAATTCGTTGACCATTGACGAGCATCAGAGAATACGTCGGTGAAGGCTCCACATGTAATCCCAATTGATCCACAACCCTTTCCGAAATAAAACAATGACTAGCGCCACTATCCACCATAGTCAGGAGCTTGAAATTCTCAAGTCTGCTTATCAGCTTCATCGTATGGGGACCATCAAAACCCTTAGCTGCAAGGTGTGAAAGTTGTAAGGTTTGGAGAAGTGAGGGCTCAGTTGTCGGAGGGTCTGAGACCTCTTATACCAACTCAGAGACAATGGGTATCGCCGAACTGATGGTTGTGAGAAGTCCAACTCCTCACCCGCGAGCATCACGTTTAAGGAACGGGCTGGGCAAACGTGTGCCGGGCCATAGGGTTGGCTGCATCCAAAGCAAAGACCATGTTGCCGATGGGCCTGGTACTCGGAAGGTGTGAGTTGACGCACTTTACGGAACTTCTGAGATGGGATAGTGGATCTCACATTAGAGGATGACCCTTTTTGGCTGGCTCCATAACTCAGGGTGGGAGTCAAGCGAGCTTGAGGCTGTTGGAATTGTGAACTATGCTGGAGAGGTGACGAGAATCGTGGACCTTGTAATGGGCGGCTGGAACTTGAGGAGGGAGAGTACGATGAACGGCCTGTCCCTTAGCCGATGGGAAGTTTGCAAAATTCAATTCACATTCCACTTGACGAGCCAATCGAATGGCAGCATACACATTCATGGACGGGTCATCACGTATACGGATTCGGATATCCTCTCATAAACCACCTAAAAACTGACCCAAATAATGAGGGTCGGATAGATCAGTTACCTGAGCAACACAAGCTTCAATTTCACTAATATAGTCATCGACAGAGCCGGTTTGCCGCGTGATCTTCAAAGCTTCATATACATTCACAGTTGTCAGAGTACTGAAGCGAAACAGCAGTTCTTCAATGAACTGGGGCCAAGCGATAGTCGGAAAACGGCGCATTAACCCTTTAACCCAATATAATGCATCTCCGGACATGGAGACGAGCGCGATTGGAACTTTTTCCGGCAGGTGAACCAAAAAAAAATTGCTCAGCCCTGGCTATCCAAGCAGTTGGGTCAGATCCATCAAATGAGGGAAGGTCGATTTTTGGTGGCCCAGACAATGTAGTGGTATGGGTAGTGGTCTGGGATGTGTCCGCCTCATGGGAGGCCCTAGAATCGGATGTTTTCTCCTTCTCCTTCATAATGACAGCGAACATAGCCTCGATAGTAGAAAATTTTGTACATACCTCGTCAAGGCCCTTCTCCATCATCTCCAAACGGTGCTCCATCTTCTCGAAACGGGCGTCCATCCTTGTCTGCATACAAGGTCCCGGCAGGTCGGACCAATTTGATAGAGTGAAGGGCAATAATAACAATAGATAACGAATGAACTACCCGAAGGGTCCTTAGGCAAGATAGCCTGCCACAAACGTCAATATTTCAGAATGCCCATCTAACTCTTAGCCACTAATATATATACTAAACCCTAATAATTAATAATTAAACCCTAAAGCCTATTTAAGAGCCCACTAACTTAACTCATTATATTAACTCAATAATGAGGATAATTAGGCCTACACCCTAGGGTCCAGTAGGAGCAGCCGCAGCCCGTTTCGGCCTTCTAGAATAAACTTTAAGAAATTGGTCTCTATCAGAATTCCATAATGTACAGCTGACAGAAACAAATTTCAGGTATTGTGTGACGTCTTGAGCACTGGAGGTCTTCCCGGAAGAGAGATTGCAAGACAACCCCAATTGTACTTCGCAAATGACGACCTTTCCTATCAAGTGAGTATGAATTTTCATTCTCAGAGCGGCTGGTGTTATTTTAATCTCAAGTTATCTGTTCTCTAAACTTTTACTAATCAAGTTTAACCAAAGGTAGGGTCTGTTTCCCACTGAACGCCTTGGCATGGGTGCTTTCAGAATTGCATTAGAATCTATCTACAATAGGTAATGACTCTTTCCAACTAATAAGTTCTCAAATAAGAAAAAGGAAAATAAACAACGGACATCTCTGGTCATATTTGAAATATGCTAATAAGAGGTCCTGAACTACAGTAACAGAAAAAAGCATCTTTTTTACTGCTATGCTAACAAGATGTGTTTTTTGACATGTTTTTCCCAGCATTTATCCAAACGCTCTGGATTACACATCTTTTGGAAAACCGAACCCTTCCGTATTCAGGAATGCTGAAAATGTGCTGATGCAAGTAGTCCATTCACACATAAGGCCCCCAGTTGATGGAGAATATCCTTTCAAAACCTTGTACATGATAGGGGATAATCCGTCGGTTGACGTAAGAGGGGCTCAGCAGGTTTGTACTCAGCAAACAATTTTTTTTTCTTTTTATTTTTGCTATTTAACCCACTTTTTAATTGCTGTAGTAACAAAACATGAAACGAGCTTTTTCAATTTCGTGGCTGCAGGCAGGACAACCTTGGTTCTCGATCTTGACCAGGTCTGGGGTTTTTAAAGGGAGGGATAATCACCCATTGCATCCGGCAGATCTGGTAAATATATTTTGATTGTATTTGTTAAATGGAATCTTTGAAGCTATGAAGTGTTTGGTATCTATTTTCTTTCCTAAATGTGATCAATTACTTGATCTCTAAAATAATTATATTTTGTCACATACAGGTTGTTGATACTGTCGAAGAGGCGGTGGATTTCATTTTGAGGAAGGAGGCATTTCAAACTGATTTTACTAATAAGTTCAAGCACCATTAAATCTTTTATATGAACTTGTTCAAGCACCATTAAATCTTTTATATGAACTCTGGCCTTATGAAGATCTGTCTATCCTAATTGCAGGGTGGGTATGGTTGAATTCAAGGGGGTCGATATTGGATTCATATTGGTTGGCTTAGGAATCTTTGCACTTATCATTTGAGAATTTGAAATTTAACCATCAACGCGCGGGATCACTTTGATTTGATTTTAATACTAGCTGCTTGAGAACTTTTATTTTTTGGATTGCTCCTCCCCATAGGCATATAAGTTAATGAAATATCATTTGCTTTCAATTTCCTGAAAGATGAGCCAAGAGAACTGAGTATTTTGTTGCCTATAGAAATACGTGCAGCATTCTTTTTCTGTTTGCATGTGGTAGGATTGCAATTTGATCCCGAGAAATTCTACATAGACAAACAGGATGATCACTTTGACATAATACACAAGGGACACAATCATATTAGTTTATATATGTCAGTATCACTTTCAACAGTTAACCACCACTAAACTCCTATGTCATTTTGCCTCACATCTTTTTATGAAGTTGTGTGTGTGCGCATGGTCTTCTCTGATCGATCATCAAGGTGTGCGTGTGCATGGACAAGAGGAGAAGGGGTCATGCATTTCTATTGCTTTTGTTTTGTTTGTTTAAAGTCGTGTTTCTTTTGTTTCCCGTTTTAATTAGTTGAACGTCGCGTTTTTTATTGTTTTTAATTGTGCGAATATTAGACCTAAACGATGTCGTTTTAGGTGGTATGTTTTCATTTGAATTAGACCTAAGCGATGTCGTTTTAGGTCGTGTGTTTTCATTTGCTTTAGAGCGGGGCTTTAAATGCAATTTGCGGCATTCAGGTGTAACTGAATTCATATGAAATGAAAACAGATTTTTGATATTTTCTTCTTCACGTTTTCTTCATCTTCATGTCAATTTTTTCACTCAAAATAGCACTCCTTTATTGCAGCCAAGATTGATTTATCTCTTATTGATCCAAGAGATCAATCAAATTGTAGGCTTTGAGCTAGTATGTTATTAGAAACATAAAAGATTGAGATGAGTTTGCAGTAAGCGGAGAGACGTGATATTGTTTTAAAATTTAATACGCTAGCTAGTTTATGGATGCAAAGAGTCAAATGGAGCAAAATGTAGACAAGTTTCACTTGTTTGTGTTTTGGATGTGCTAGATAAGCTCAGTAAAAGGTTTCCTAATTGAACTTAAGGGTAGTTCATCTAAAATATATCAAGTTTACGTTAGAATTTGACTAATCAAAACAACTCATTTTATACATCCTTCGAGGTTTAACACAATAATGCGAATGAGGACTGACTCCTCAAGAATGCTTATGACTGAGCCCGACGTGCTTGTATCAAGGAGGCGGGGCAACCATCCGCTGGAGAGAAGTCGAGGTGGCCAACTGAGGCACAATTGCAGCAACAACTGGTGCATAATCGGGCGGCGCAGCAGTCGATGCACAATCGGGCGCACAATGAGACCTTACCATCCCCAAACAGGAACAAATACTTTTAAAGCGTGGGCACGACTTATATGCGGCAGGGACCAAGTAGCAATATTGATATCTATTAGCTTTGCTTTTATTAATTTATTATTCCTTAGGACTTGCATGCAATTTTCAATGTTGTTGTTGTTGTTTCTATAAATTGTGTCAAAAGTTTTTGGCTTGGGACATAATAAATAAAATACCAAAATAGCTAGTTTTCTAGCAAAAACCCTAGCATATAACTGACGACCCCCAGTGCTGGTTATTGCAAATTAATTGTTCGATACACGATCTTCATCATTGGTGCTTTTATTGAGAGAATCGATTTTATATCACCATATCAAACAGAGAACAAATCGATAGTTTGGAGGATAACATGAATTCCATCAACAAGGACGTACAATCCACGAACAAAGTAGTTGCGAGGATCAAGGGGATGATGATCCAAGCGTTCACCAAGTGATCGCAAAGGAGTTACTTTGAGTTGTCGTCGGACGGGTCCTTGGGTTCAGACAAAGAAGATGACTTTTACAACGAATTCGCGGGCGACGAGGTTAATCGGTCGAGGAGTTCGAACCAACAAGAGAAACGCAAGAGCGAGAGGCCCAAGGTGACCCTGCCGACTTTCAATGGAACAAACCCCAATTCATGGCTGAAGGCTGAAGGCAATTACCTTTGACAGAGAAGCAAATGTTTGGTGGTGGTGGTTATCGAGAGCTTACAAGAAGAAAAACACCACGATCCATGGAGGCACTTCGAAAAGGAATTGATTACAAGGTTTGGCGCATCGGACTACAATGATTATGACGAGGCCCTATAGCATATCAAACAAGTCGGGAGTTTGCGTGAATACCAGAAGAAGTTCGAATGGATAGCAATTCGCTCGCATGCGTGACGATCACTTGGCCGCTGTGAAGAAGGACACTCGTCTAGACACGCGGTGCCCATGATAATTTCCTAAAGAATTTTGCAAAACTAGGGAAGGACTGTTTGCGGCATGTGCGAGGTTGAACCCACAGAGGTTAAACGACTGACTTGGGACGTGATTCGAAGGCGACAGGAGAAAGTTCTATGTTTCAACTACGACGAGAAATTTGTCAACACAAGGATGACCTTGGAGATTTTGGGCCATGCGATGGTGCGATGGTAGCGACCCACGGACCAAAGACAATGAAGTTGTCACCATGAGTACGGGACTGACGAGTGGTGGTGCTAGTCGACAATGACTCGTCCCAAAAGTTCATTAATTCATCTTTGTCCAATAAACTAAATCTACCGGTGATTGACGTAGAGCCATTTGACGTTAGATTCGCTAATAGAGAACGTCCCAAAAGTTCATTAAATTACTGGTGCTCTCTCTCTCTCTCTCTCTCTCTAAAAAAAAACCCTTCTGTCGAAAGAAGAAAAAACACACAAAACCGTCGTCGGCCTCACTGCCCCCATTTTCTCCATGCTCCTCACCTCTCTTAGCCGGTCTACCCCTCGACTTAAGCTTTTTTGGCTTGGATTCGAGGGTCTCTGATCTCATTTTACTCCTTGTGTGTAGGGGTATGGATTCAGAGTCTCTTGACTTGTTGAATGGGATGAATGTAGTTCGAGACAGTCCCAAAGTTGTGGTGGTTCCAGCAATTCTCAAGTTTGTCTAGCCGATTGAGTTATTTTGGAGTTCTCATATTTTGGTGGCTTGATTTCGATCTCGTGCGACTAAGGTTGTTTTCTAATTTGTTTAATGTGGTAGGAGACAAAGGCTTTAATCTATTTACGAGTTGTTTTTGTGTTTGTTTTGTGTTTTCTTGTGTTTAACTTTGTGTTAGTATTCTTCATTATTGTAGTATTTGATTCTCCTGCATCTGTGTTAAGAGGTTTTTGTTTAGTTTGTGTACGGTTCTAGGCTATCGTTGTGTAGACCTCTCTTGATTCAACTAATTTAGCTAATTGGTTGGGCTATTTTTAAATGTTTTCTAATCTATATTTACCTTGTTTATTAATACAAGTATATCGTTTAAAAAAACATATATTAATTCCGCAAAAATGCAAAAAATAAAAATAAAAATAAATAAATAATTGCATCAGCTAAGCACGTGGATAGCACGAGAAGGGTCGCGTAGCTGCCCTCCTATATTCCCGCCTCAACAATTGAGCTAACAATTCAAAATTCAAAACTAGAGGGGACACGGAAAATAAATAATATACGGCCAAACGATTAACATAAACCGGAAATGTTCTCCTACCCACGGTGGGCACATGTTACTATGCCCACTGCTCATGTGACATGCACACATTAGTGATGTTAATATATTAAAAAAAATACATCATCAATGTATGCATGCCACATAAGCAGTGTGTGCCGGGAGCATTTGGCTAGCATAGACACACATTCTCTCTCTCTAGAGCTCATCCTCTCAAATCCTGTGTTTACAGAATGCAGAGACAAGCAAGTACCACCCGCGCGTCAGAGTTACCGCCGACGTCGATCTTATCTCTCTCACAGTCCCCCAGAAGAAAGACGGAGGGACGCACCGACCTTCCATTGTACACACCCAAGAAGGAAGTTTGGCCCCCAAAATGGCGCCACAATTGGGTTCATCTTATCCCTCTTTTGGTGCTTCGCTGCCTATTCATCTTGTGGCTGTGTTCTCCTCCAGTTATCATATCCCACTTCACGATATCAGGGGAAAGAATGATAAAGAAAATGTTAATTAATTCAGGTATTCGTTTTCTTGTTCTTCTTCTCTTTTTGATTTTACCTTGAAATTGAGTGGTGATGTAGGGTTTTGTGTGTGTTTATTTGGGGAAGTTTGATAATGGAAATAAGGACCAAGGCCAAGGGTTTCCGTTTCCTCATTAGAATTGCATCTTTTGTTTCATCCTTTAATTGGAACTACTACAATCTTCGTTATTAAGCTTTAGGTGAAATGCGGAACAATTCAGTCACTGTAGATGGAGTCCTGATTTAAAACTGATAAGAAAAATGTTAATTACTTCAGGTATTCGTTTTCTTGTTCTTGTTCTTTTTTTTTTCCTTGAAATTTAGTGGCCATGTAGGTTTTTGTGTGTGTTTCTTTGGGGAGTTTGATGATAGAAATAAGGACCAAGGCCAAGGGTTTCCATTTTCTCATTAGAATTGCATTTTTTATTTCGTCATTTATTTGGAACTACAATCTTCTTTATTAAGCTTTAGTTTAAGCTTTAGGTGAAATACAGAACAAATGGGTCACTATAGATGGAGTCGTGATGATATTTCAAGCATGGAAGACTGTTTCTATCCCATTAGTGTTATTTCAGTCGAGTAGGTAGTTTGGTTGGATGTCTAATTTGTGATTTGAAAGGCTCTTGCTCACAAAAATGAATGAGGAATCAAAAGTTAAGAGGGAAAGATTAAGAACATATATGAATGTTATAACTTATAAATGTGTATACTGCAGAAGTGAATTTGCTGTTCCGAAACTTCTTTTTGGTTCCTTTTTCTTTTCTGGCTCATATGTGCTGGTTAAGTTATGGTGGTTCATGAATGAATGCACATATCTGGAGTGTTTTTCAGGTTTGAGTTTTTCTATTTCACTTGTTAAATACTCAACCACTAAGGGTTTTTAATTTCTATTCCAAATGACAAAAACTTCACTATGAAGTACACTTGAAAATGTAATCCTACATTAAAAATCTTCTGCCTAAATTGAATGGGATAAACTAGTTACACCATATGGAATTTCAGTTATAGCTTTTCCCCTTCTTAGATAATGTCATACTAGTTTTCTTGTTTGGTTATAGCTGCTTGTTGAGCCACGTGTCTAATATATATTTGGAATGGTTCTTATGTGGACAGCAAAAAGACAAAAATAAAGAATTGAAAGAAAGAAAAAGAGGAACATAAGTCTTTCCTTATAATTAGCCAAAAGACTGCAGAAACCTTGATACTCTTCTGAATTTGAATCCTTTTATTTTTTTAACCTATCTGAACAGTGAACTTGGATATGATGAGTGGAGCTCGAGCTGCTTACTGAGTGGTGATGCAGGATACACTCATGGAGTCAATCTTTCAGCCTTACCCTTCAGTTTCTGAAATGCAGATGATCGACAATGACGGTACAGCTAAGTGAGCAAAAATGAAATGAAAAAGCTGAATAGATGTGCATGAGACAACCTTTAAACGGTGTGAAGTTTCTAACAATGCTGATCTCTTATGTTAGGGAAGATAAATAATAATGATGTATTAGGACTATACACTGTTCCTACTCTCAATGTCTTGTGGATCAACCACAGACATCCTCTTTAAGTACAATTAGAAATGATGTTACAACTAAACCAAGAAAGGATATAATGGAAAAAATGTGTAGATACATCATTGTCAATGCTGCATTTAGTGAAATATTTGGATCAAGAATCCTTTGCTTGTTTTAGGTTTCTAAATTTGTCGATTCTTGTGCGACAAGAAAGAGGATAGAAGTACAAAGCTTTTCCCCTGCTTTATAATGCCTTGTGGTCCAACATAGAACACTTGAATGTAAGTACATCTGAAGTGTCTTACTGTGTTACATTTACAAACGTAAAGAGACTAAAAAATCTAATGCCAAAACTTACAACTGCGTTCATCCTTTGTGGAAACGTCGCTGTTGTTATCTGTGGTTAAAAGGTAAAACAACATTTTCTTTACCTTGCCCCTGCTTATGTGTTGCAAATCAGTTCAGTTTCTAAAAAAAAGTTCAGTTTTTTCCATTTTCAAGCCGTCCCCCAATAGGTCTGGAGACAGACGAAGGACCTTAACAAAACAAAACAAGTTTCTCCTAACTCTGCAATTCACTTATCTCACCAGCTCTGCAATTTCCCACCCATAAGTACATAACTGTATCCCTGTTTGATGGCAAAACTCTACAGCAGTCCCTCCTAGCCGCCTGTACTTCATGAATAAATATCTTGGTCAGTTTCTACAAAATATACCCCATTTTTTACAAAATATACCCCATTTTTCAGTAAACACTAATAAAAGAAAAACAATTTTCTGGCTTTAAAGGAGAAAATAAGTGTTGCATCCCCTACTAAAAAACCATTTTTTTTTTCCTTTTTTTTTATTTTTTTAAAAAAAAGAAGAAAACTAGGAACATACCCTCTCCCACCGGCTGTTATCAGACCTTTTCAAGACAACAATAGAGTTGAGTTTTTCCGGCGAACTACTTTTCCACCGGCAGTAAGGTTGCGCCTCCTTGTGACGGGAGTAAACCCCAATTATCTGTTTCCTCTTTTCGTCATACTTGACCGATTTCAGGTAGAACAAAAAGGGCTTCTGGCAAGGGTGCTTGGCCACGGGCCTTGTGTTGAACGCGTAAGCCGTGTAGTCAGCCCGTTTGTACCAATTGAGAAATGTTCGAGTCGGCATTTCCAGCTCCCTCGGAGATATCACTCCACGCATCACCTGGACCACATAGCCCCATGACAAGGAAATCGACCAATACCTATTCTTGTCATAGCAGAAAGACTGCTGGATAATGCTGCCCGAGTCATGCGCCACTGACTCAAATAGCCGTCTAATCCCGTTGACTCGGCTCAGGCCTGGGAATATCGGGTCCACCACATCAAGATGGTGGAGCGAGACGAGTGGGGTCACTGGGTGGGCCCCCAGAAGTCCTAGCAGGTTCCCGTACACGTCGTACTGCATTTGAGAAACCGGATTTTAGGAATCTTTTTTGCATTGGCTAGAAAAAAAAGGGTCAGTAGTAGGTAGGTTTCAGGTGTCAGATATCACCATCTTTTTTTGGATCATGATTTTAATACACACAGCAATTGATCAATTTTAGCATTCTAATTGTAAAGACTAGTACCATCTTTTGATTCTTAACTATATTCTTAATATAACTGCATGCATGGTACCAACTGCAAGCAAAATAATCAATACAACATATGGTGGTAGCATTGTAACCAAAAACTGTGACACAATTTTAAATTTATCATATTTCATATTTGTTTCATTCATCTTGTAACTCAGATATAGATATGCAGGACGAGAGGTCAGACCTGATGAAATCCCATTTCCTTGGTGAGAGGAACCCCGAGCTCGGCCATGCACGCCTGTATCCTATCATCACTTCCATAAAGAGCCGGGTACCTCTGTATACACCTGTCTTGCATCTTCTGTAGCTCCTTAGCCAGCGGGTAGCTAATTGCGAATCCACCCCCTCCATACGCCATGGTGTATGAAAAGAGTATGTTCTGTATGTGGCTCTCGGACGAGCTCCCGATATAATAATACTGCCTGTGATCATATTTAGAGATTACCCTCACAAGATTGTCGACAATGAAGACAGTGTCGTCGTCCCCCATGACGAACCATCGGACGTCTTCCATTCCCATGCGCAGCGTCTCGGAAACGATTCTCGAGATGCGGAGAGCCGAGCGCTTTCCCTGCTTGTTTGTGTAGTCGAATCTCGACGTGTCACCCGAGATGCGTGTCTCGGGAAGGATGTGTCTCTCGTGTGGGGAGATTTCGACTCGTTTGTCGAGCCACACGACTCCACGAGTCTTGTTTGGCTGCCACCACAGCTTGATGTATTCCTTGCGGTTTTCCCAGAGGCTGGACGAGGCTGCGATGCCGAATACGATGTGGTTTAGGTGGGTGGGGTCGAGTGGCTGTGACTGTAAGTTTAAGTGTGAGGAAGAATTTTGTTGTTGGTTGGAGGTGTTGAAGGGCGAGCAGTCGGAGGGGGAGGAGTTGCGGTTGAGGATGATGAGTTTGGAGGTGTAGAGAGAGTAGAGAATGATAGTGGTGATGAAGAAGGTGGCAATGGAGATTCGGAGGCTGCTGAGGCCGCGGTGGGAAGAAGGGTGGTTCATTTGGATGGTTGTTTGTAGGGAGAGAATGGTAGTGGTGGCAATGGCATCAAGAGTGGGAGGCGGGGTTGGCTCTGGGCTTGTCACTATTTTGCCAAGGAAACTAAAAAGCAAGGTCAAGATGAATTGGGATTTTTTGTATAGTTACAGTTGCATCAGTTTGTTATTTCATGTGATACGCTAAAAGAACTGCCATTCATTTTTGCTACAATGAGGTGATATGAATAAGAAAATTAATTTGTTAATAGTTGCTGTAAGAAATTCGGTTAAAGAATTTATAAGAAAATATCAAACGAACGAAAAGAAGTTTGTAGCTGTAGAAATCATCTGATACATAATTTATGTTTTAATTTTAATGTGATTTTAAGTTATATTTTTTATTTTACATTTTTATAATGTATTTATTTTTTAGCATTATTATTTTCTATTAATCAAACAAAAGAATGACATCTAATCTTGATATACAACATATAAGCTATGATCCCTTTTTTTTCTCTCTAAAATTTTTTCTCCAACTCGTAAAGCCCTAAAAAAACCTCCGATCAATTCGCTGCCGCCTCCCTTTCGTAGGCGCTGGCCTGTCACGGCGCCGACTTCACTGGGGGGCCTGTGAGTCTCTTTCCCGGATGTCCCCTGCAAACCGGCGAGGCGCTTCTCCGAATCCTGGTGGCCTTGGTGGTGCTGTTGCGGGGTTTCGACGTCGGGTGGGTGATGGTCACCGTTGTTGTGTCACTTCCGTGGGGCGGCTGACGGTTGAGTTCGTGATAGTGTATGCTCCATGAGCTATCTCGTCTCCTGGTGCTGTGGCAGGTGGTCTGACGGTGGGGGCTTTCGGTTGCCGGTGGTGGGCAACCGACGACTCCCTGCCAGTTTGGTGATGGGGGGTCTCTCTGACTGGAACTCGCGTTGGGACTCGGAGTGTTTCCAGCAGGAGGAGGTTCGGCTTGTGTGTTCGGGTTTAGTTAGGCCTCGATTGCAGTTTCTAGATCTGGATTGAGTCGTGTTTCTATATTCCTGTCGGGACCATTCGAGCGTATGGCTCGGTTGTCTGATGCGGATGTGAAGGGCTTTCATTGTTACCTTATTTTCTTTCGTATTTTGTTTGTGCATGTTGTTTAGTGTTTGTGGTTATTTTGTGTTTTAGTTGTTGTGTTGTTGTCTTGTTTCCTGTTTGGGAGCATGTTTATTCTCCTGTTAGGAGCATGTTATTCTCCTATTAGGAGCTGTATAGTCTTTTGGGTTGTGGATGCATTAGTGTAGTTGCTTTTAGGCTATCTCCGTGTAGGCTTCCTGGATTCAGCTGGTTGGCTACTTGGCTATTCTGACTGTTGTCTAGCTGTATTTACGTGGTTTCTAGTTTTTATATAACTACTAAAGTGCACGTGCGATGCACGTGGTATCGAATGATTTTTGTTGAGTAAGTTTGTAAAATAAATTAATTTATTTATTAAACATATCATTGCAGGAATGAAATAAAATATAGAACAAATGAATTCATATGTGATTTTTTTAATTTATAATTAGCGTAATGATGTCCTAATATAAAAAGAGTGAAATAACGTTTTACAACTCTCAACTAAAATATATAAAAAACAAATCCTTAATATAAAAACTACTAAGATTTTCTTTCATCTTTCTTATAAGAAACATTCATACTCGCGGGAATCTAATACATCAATACTATTGCAAAATTTCTCTTAATTCATTTGGCAAAACGCTAATTTTATTCAAACATTTAAGAAACATTCTAACCCAACATATAGTCAAACTTCATGATCGTATAATCTTTATAATAAGGTACTGCTACTAACAATGCATAAATATCTCTATAAAATAACTAATTGTGTCATTAAAATTGCTGGTATTATTTTATCATTGTATAAACTACTACATTCCTTTGTCTCTTGACATATTGGTGCCTACCCCATTGATGCATCGGCCCACGAGGTGGAATGAATTTTATCCCCAAATAAAAGTTGACTTTCCAAAATTTTGGTTACATGTACTTCTCCCGAGGTGCTAAATTATTTTTTGAAATCATCATACATTACCTGAAAGTACCTCTAAAGTAATTGCACATATGTTCGAGTACAATATACCAATGAGATTGTAAATATTTCTATAAAAAGTGACAACTTCATTCGAACATTCAAAATTGTTTTGATGCTCCGACATTGTTATTTATTTGAAATATAGACGAACAATATAATCTATTATTTGAAAATTATTGACCATCATGTGATTGTTGGAATGATTTTAGAATTGTTTATCATAATATCTTTCACATTCGTTTGAATATGCAATATTTGTGTGCCTAATAGCTTCTTTAACGCTTTTATTGTCCAACATTATTCATCATACAAAATGATTATAAAATTCAAGATAAAGATAATTTCTTTATTCTCCAACAATGACAAAACAAAACAATCAAAACAATGAGAAAATATTGAGAAACATATCATTTGTTAAAATATTTGATAGGAGAAGAGTTAGAATTCTATTATATTACGATACTCTTAGTCATCTGCAAAGTTTATTATTATTGAGTCATGATTAAAATATACATTATGTATTACATTTTTTTTATTTTTTAATTATTTAAAATTAAAATTAAATAATATAGGATCACTATTTATAAAAACCAATTTCTTACAGAGTCCCTATATTTAAACGGTAGCAGCAAAAAAGTAGTAATTTTCAAAGACTTTTTGTTCGTAAATATTGGTATTCATACTTCTCTAAGAAAATTCACACGTATTTTTTTTCTCAGTGTGTTACTATTATATTATTTGTTTCTTATTCTATAGATAAATAATATTTTATTTGCTAAATAATTAAAGCACATTTATATGTACTGCGTTATTTTTTGTATGTGTTTTATATAATGATGTTTTCAAATTATCTTTTTTATTAGGCTGCAACTACTATAATCACATAAGATATAATGTAAATTTAATATATTTGATAAAAATGTACTTTTTATACGAATTATTAGATTAAAAAATTTACAATTTTTTTCAATGTTTGATAAAATATTAGGCAACTAAGTCATTTTCATAATCACTAAATACATATATGGTACCACCTTTATAGGGTTCTTTTTCAAGCAGTAATTGAGTAATAGTTTAACGTACAACTCATTTATTTGTCTTTTTAATTCACATAGCTAATGTTATCTCATTTCCCTTATCTGGCCTAGTCCTTTCCTTCTTTTATCTATGATTTCACTTCGCTTTGCTTCGTTTGTACCTAAGGTGCATTCGCCATAGTTTCAGCATTACGGCAAACCAGTGTCAAATATATATCGGGAATGGGCGCTCTAGCCAAAATATGGGAATAGTTGTAAGTTTACCTCCATTTTTTTTTATGTTATTTTTAATATGAATTGTTTCAAATCTATGTAAGAAAAATGTAAGAAAAATATACCACAAGTTTATCTTATGTTATTTTATACTTAATAAAATTGATTTAACTTGAATAAATAAATTAATATATACTATAATTCTAGGTCAATTTATTATTTTAAAATTATTACTGATATATATATATATATCGATATAAATAATTATATTATTTTTATTTTATTTGCAATATATTGGTCAACTCAAACATTATTGAAAAGAAATAATGTGATATATTACATATAAAAAGAGTCACAAATAAAAAATATGAAGTATCTCAAAATTAAAAAATTTAATGAGAGAAAGTAATTAAATTTTTAACAAAAAAATTTTAAGATTAACATACCCAATTTTAAAGAAATGTGTACCTAAAAGTTCTAGTTAAAATATATGTGTATCTTAAGTATGTTTTATATTTCTCATTAGCCAGCTCCAATTGATATTGTACATTATGTAATTTTATCAGTATTAATATTCTTTGATTTAATGAGAGCTATAAGTTTTCTCATCATTCTTACCCCTTATTTAATTATTATAATACTAATAAAATAATTAAGGACCTTTCAAAGTATCTTGTTTGTTTTGAAACAAAAATTACTTATTATCACAAATTAAACGACAATTACATTGAATGTGTTATATTTTCTATCATATAAAAATTTTCATAATAATAGTTGCACATAATATTATCTAATAATGCAATTTTTTTTTATAGATTTGGAGTCCTACTTTTACTACATGAAAATGAGAAAATTCCAACGAAAATTAGAACAAGAATATAACGATCTTCTTAAGTTGAATTGAGAAAAATAATGTCTTTTGGTTTCTTAAATATATTTTATCTTATTGTGACTGTATTGATTTATTAAAATGTATTACAAAATGAGAAAGGTGATAGATTAATTTATAAATTACAATGACATGTTATTTTGATGCTATATTTTTTCTATTAACTAAATAATGCCCCCAATATGAAATTATTTTAGATCTATCACTGCAAGTAGCTTTCCAATGGAATTTCCATTGAATTTTTTCACAATTTTAATGACAGTCTTTCCAACAATTTGAATAAGGTCAAAAAAAAAATCCAATGGAAATTCAAGTAATTGAAATCTTTAAATCCACTAAAGTTCAAGTAATTTAATTTGAACTTTGTTGGAATAACCAATGAAATTTTTCAATGAAAGCAATATTTATGAAATATTAGTTGGAATTTTCTGTAGATTACCTTACCATTGATTTTTTCATTGCAATATAGCAATTTGTTGTAGTCCTCTTAAACATTAATTTTTTATGTAGTATTTATTGATTAATTGTGTTTACAATTTTTCTATTAAAAATATATTAAACACATGAACTTTTTAGTTCCTATATTTTTTTTTTTAGAAATTACTCATTATTTTATCTCAAGATTACCTATTAATTTACCAATCGAGTTACATTTCTTATATATTAAATATTTAAAAATTAGAATATTTCCTATTTTATATGTTCAATATGATATTTATATATTATATTAAAAAAAACTAATATAGAAAATAAAAAGTTATTTAAAATTAGAATAATAAAGATTTTTTTTTGGTAACTTGCATGGATAAATGTAGGTACAAATAACTATTGTCCATCACATCAAATTTACACATAAAATTATAAGGAGAAAAAACTAACAAGCGTTTAACAACTCAGCTCGTTTACGTCGATAAGTATATTTATAAAAGGTTTATATTTCTTCTATTAATTATAAAATTTTTATTTATTACTTTGTTTCATATTTATTAGTACGTGTCACAATTTATTTATTTTTAATATTATTTATCATATTTAAGATTTTTTTAGAACTTTTATCGTGTTCTTTTACACGTTCTTAACTGTAGATTTGTCAAAAAATGCATAATATAAAGTCTAGAATTGTTTCGACCATCTGTCACATTATATATCAATTATTTTTATATCTTATATTATATTATATTTAATTACAATTTTTTTTTTAATTTATACTACATTTAACTATTTATAATACATAAATTCGTCAATAATATTGTCAAGTCAACTTTTGTTCATAAAATTTTAAAAAACATAATTATTTTCAATTATATGCTTATGTCGAATTGAGAAAAGTTATTTTTTTTAATCGTAACTGTATTGATGTGTAACATATATTATAGATGAGAAAGATGACAAATTATGAAAAATATAATTTATAAATTATAATGACATTATGTTATTTTACTGGTATACCTTTTCTATTAACTAAATAATGCCTCAAGTATGAAATTATTTTGTATCCACCACTGCAGGTAGATTTCGAATAAAACTTCCATTGAAATTCTTACATTTCCGGTGACATTTTTTCCAATTGTTGAAAAATGACCCGAAAAAAATTCAAACGGAAATTCACACAATAACAAATAATGATAACCAGATTAATTAAATCCACTAAAATTTCAATATAATATAATTTGATCTCAGAATAGTCAATAAAATTTTACAATGACAGCTATACGAATAAAATATCATTTGGGATTTTCAGTGGATGTCTTACCGTTGGATTTTTCATTGCAATGTACCATTTTTTTTATTCCTTTATAAATTATATTTTTTATGTATAAGTTTTTAATATTAATTATATGTATTTATAATTTTTCTATTAAAAATATATTAAACACATGAACTTTTTAATCCATATATTTTTTAGAAATTGCTCATTATTTTATCGCAAGACTACCTATTAACTTATCAATTGAGTTACATTTCGCACATTAAATATCAAATAATAAAAAGTATTATTGTATATATATAGTATGGTATTTATATATTATATTAAAAAACTAATAGCAAACAAAACGTTATTTAAAATCAAAATTATCAAAGCTTTATTTAAAAAAATAAAAGTAAATTTCTAACCTACATGGATAAAATTATAAATAACTATTGTTTATCGTCTAAAATTTGTACATTGAACTAATAAGCGCAAAAATTTAACATGTGGTGAACAATTTGGCTCATTTACATCGATAAATACAAATTTAAAAGTTCTACAAATACTTTTACTAATTATCATATTTTTATTTATTACTTTTTTTCATAGTTATTAGTAAGTATTACAACTTAGTTATAAATTTAATATTATTTATTAGATTTATTGTTTTCTTAACTTTAAACTGTTCTTTCATATGTATTTTAATATATATGTGCGTGTGTGTATAACTTTTAGGTTTGTTAAAAAATACATAAAATTAAAGTATAGCACTTTTTTGAATCATATATCTTATTTATATCAATTAATTTTATATCTTTATATTATATTATATATAATTATAATCTTCTCATTTATATTCAAATATATAAATATTTTATTTCGTACATTTTTTTCTTAAAAACCATTTTAATATAATAACGCATATTAATAGATAGATGAGTAATGATAATATATGAATATAATTATTTGATTAAAATAATTAATTTTCAACATGTAAATCATATTATGATTCTCGAGATATTTTTAATTTATTTGTAGATAATTATATGGTTAAAATTAATCCATGTTGCTAAAGTGATATCTCATTTAACGTTAAAATAAATAGATTAAGTTTTAGTATTATACAATTTCATAAAATTATTCTGGTCTTATGTATCGAAGAAATTGAATTGATTAGAAGTTTAGGTTGCAGAACAATCATTCGACAATTAATCTCGCATACTATTATACATTTTGTATAGGTTATTTTGAAAATAATGTTTCTATACTTTGTGGTCATTATGAGAAAAAAACAATATCGATTTCTAGTTTTATAAGTGTTTATTATGCTTTTTTTGTTGGATCAATTTTAATTTCTTTAAGGAACTTTTATATATTAGAGTTATGAAATGTGATTACAATATTACCATAAAATTATATTAAAAATAATGACGTTTTTCAAAACAACAATTCTATATCCTATCAAACAGTTTTAGAGATATGTGGAAGAAAACAAATTTGTGAGAAATAATGGTGCCAAACCAACATACTGTAGTTGATTTTAGGAGTGTGGAATGATTTATTCATGTATTTGTATTTAATTAATTAAATATTAGTTATAATTGAAAATATAAGATATAATGGACATTAATATATTACTAATTTGCCATTAAAAACATGTCAAAGTAAGGGTTTATTAGGTAATTCATTTTAATATTTAAAAATATAAAATATGATGTGTATTAGTGTATTACTAATTTGCCATTAAAAATATGCCAAAGTAAGGGTTTTCTAGATAGTTCATACTTTTACAAAAACACTCATCCTTTTAGAGTAGTATAGATAGATAGATATAGATATAGATTTCTAACAAAAGAAGTACATTACATAATGAACTGTACCAAATATATTGAAAGCTGTAATACAATTTTTAAAATTATAATATTTAAAAGTAATGGTGAATAAGATTGCATGAAAATTTTATTTGACAAACCTTTATTATTTATGTTAATCATATTTATTCGAAATCTTTTTGTTTGGAGAAGATTGAGAAATATGCACAGTAAAACTAAATTGGGTTATTTTTCAAGAATAATTGAATGTGATAGCTTACAGTTTTATGTTCTTATCTTGGTAGAGAAGACAATTCTTTGTCATTATTTTTATTAATTAAATAAAAAAAGTTATAATTCAGTTGATATATGTTAGCTAAGTATTTTTAAATATTATTCATATTATCTTCTCTTTTAATGACATAGTTTTCATATGCATTTTCACTTGATAAAATTAATTATAGTTATGTTCATGAGTTATAAATATCTATTAAAATTCAAGTTTTTGTCTAAATTTATTTTATTTTATTTTTTCCATTCAAATAATATTTTATTATTCATGAACCATTACAAACATATGGTACACAATCTCATTTGGATTTTATATTCTTAAAAAGTAATATAAAAATGTTAATTTTTTTTTTGGTAAATTATAATTCAAGATATAAATTGATTTAAATTAAAAGTTTCATATTATGTATGTAACGCCCCGAATCAGTAATAATATTAAGAACGGTTTCACTGCTCGACTATAAGTGAAATCCGTAATTTTCAGAATATTCGTAGTTATATTTTATATGCTAAATGCTCAATTGTTTTCCTAAGTTTGGTAGATCATTCTTTGGAAAATTTTCTATGTCAAGTTAAGATCAAGATCAATCCCTTAATTTAGGTTGATAATTGAGATCTAGTCGACTCGAGAAATTACTGGCTTCGAACCCTAGTTTCGTTCCGAGTATATTTTTCCAAGTCATAGCCGAGCCTTAGTAACATGATACTCAGAATATTTTTCTAAGTATGGAAATGTTCCAAGACAAGCCCTAGACATTTATTCTCGAGCCTTAGCCATTTTTCGAGCCGCTCACGCCCAAGGCTCGAGCCGAGCCATGCCCTATGCTTAGTTAAGTGTTGGGTAAGTTCCTCATAATTTTTTTAAGTCTTTTGGACCACTAGAACAAGCTTTGTACTCAGCCGAAGGTCATCCCGCGAGCAGCCCGTGCAGGCCTCGCGTTCAGCCCAGCAGGCCGCCCCCAGGCCGTGCTGCCCCAGCAGGCCACCCCCAGCCAGCGAGGTCTAGCGCCAAGGCCCAGCGCCAGCAGCGGCAAGTCCACTTCTTGAGCCCAAATGACTAAGTTCCGGCCTATTTTCACTCAAGACCACTTCATGCGTGTATTCTACACTTAATGAGGATTAATTTGAGTTAAGATGGCCCTAAGAAAGTATTAAGAAGAGTTAATTAGTCCTTAGCCTAAGTGGATTATTTTAATCCAATGTGTAAGAGTTTGTCCCCCATTGCCTAGTGCATCTGACCAGACCACTTCATCAGCTCTTAGTGCTCTGCAAAACCACCTAGGAGACCACCTAAAACCGTGCAAGACCTCAGCCCCAAGACCATGTGTATGGAGGAGTGCATTTTTCCACCCATTTTGGTCTCCCATGAGCCATCCTTGTAAAATCCGCCCCACCACCTATATAAGACTTCTTCTTCAGCTCATATTAGCCCTTTGACACTTAAAACGCTCGAGCATATTGTGGAAAATCAGAGGAAAAACCGAGAGCCTCCCTCCAAGCCCTTCATGCGCACGAGCAAGCCCGAGAAGAGAAGTTCATGAGGTCCAAGCCATTCCAGCCATAATCTCTCGAGGCTTAGCAACTTCTAAGTGTTCCTTAGATTTTTCTAAGCCTTTGGAGTTCATAAAGCTCAGCCAAATCCCACTCCAATTCGACCCTAAGTCCCAAGGCCGCATCTAGCCACACCTCAAGCCCTAGACACCATTTTTGATTTTTGGTGAAGGTTAGCCCGAACCATCTTTCTCTCAAAATTATTTTATGATATTTTAGGATTTTTCATGAAGAAAAATCAAGCCATGCATGTCTATAAGCACGAGTTCTGAATTTTTATAATAAATGGCCTTAAAAATAGATTTTTAGTAGCAAGCATGCCCAAGTCGAAATTGATAGCTTAATCACCCTCAAATATTGTGTCATTCATGGTGTAAAAATTGGAGCATGATTAGAGTTTGTTTGTTCGGTCAAATGGTTCATGAAAAATGTGTTAATTTGGACACCCGAGCCTTAGTATCATGCATGCAAGTTATGAACCATGTCTTATCCCTAATAGTCATCATTTTTGATGTTAAACATTCGGCCATAATCATTTTAGTATGTTTGAGAAGTTGGTTCGATGAGTTAGAGCTCGAATGTGCCATATAGGCCCTCCCGAGCCACATGCATGTAGACCCGGGGTCTACTAGTGCCCCTTAGCATTTTTGGGGCTATTTCATCGTGTTATAATGTTATGTTATGCATGTCACCGGAAAAGTCGTCGGAGGTTCGGCAAGGGCCGGCCTTGGTCATTGGTCGCACATGTAGTGTGGCAGTGCCCGGCCTAGTGCCTGTCCGTGCCCGCGCCCAGCCGGCGCGAAGCACAGCAGCCCTCAGTGCACGCGACAGTGCCCAGCAGCGTCTGTCCGCGTCCGCGTGCGAAGTCTTGGTGCCAGTAGCGCCTAGCACCCTCCGATGGCGCCCGGTAGCGCAGTGCCAAGCCCCAACGCACGAGGTCTCGCGCCAGAGCCTCGTGCCATGTCCAGTGCCGACCCGTAGCGGGTCTGTTAAGCCCAGTAGGCCTCGGTGCGTGCCCAGTAGCACACCCGAGTGCACAGTGACATCGGAGACGCCGGTCAGCGCCCTTGTGGCCTCTGTCCGCGCCTACCCCGCATCCAGCTGCACCTGTCCGTGCCCAGACGCACGACAGGGGCCTTAGTTTAGCCTCGGCCGTGCCTAGCGTGCACCCGAGAGGCACCAGCTGTGCCAGGGCCATGCCAGCACCCTCTGGCCGAGCCGGCGGTCCGGCCAGTCAGCGAACCGGCTGGTTCGACCGGCGGTTCGAGTCCGTTTTGATTCCTGACTTCCGGTCCGAGTCTCTTTTCGGAATTTTAGCATTTTTTCGAGCCGAGCCAGTCCAGTCTTAGCGTATAAATAATCCGAGCATATTAGCATATAAATAAATATTCCGAGCATGATACTTAGCATTATTTTGCTTAAATGTTTATGTAGCCTAAGGAGAGTCGAGCCTCCGACCGCTACTCCAGTTTCAGCACTTGCGTCAGATTTCAGTTATCAGGTGGGAGCCTTTACAGGGCGTTACATTGCGCATTTCAGTTATCCTGTACAAGGTACGTGAGTAAGATATTTACCCAAACGGTGGAATTATCCCGTTTGTGGTCCAGTTAGTTCTCCCAGGTGAGAGGCCCACGGTGAGCGGGCCGAGGCCTCAATATTCACCTGGTGCCCGGTGGAGGCCAAGGGCCTTAATATCCCATCGGGGTGTGCACACGAGCGGCCGAGGGCCGAGGGTCTACTGACCATAGATTTCAGTTCAACTCTTATATATTGAAGCCATGATCTAGTGTATTATTCAGGATGTCTCATTCAGTACTGGTCTTGCGGAGATGTGGGGGTCATGTACTGGATTCCACATCATCTATAATATCTGTACCATGGCAGAGGTATGTTCGAGACAGTTAGTTCTCCAGGTGGAGGCCGAGGGCCTTAATATCCCATCGGGGTGTGCACACGAGCGGCCGAGGGCCGAGGGTCTTTTGACCACAGTAAAGCAAGAAAAGAAAAGTTTACAGTTCAATACAACTTATTTGTTTTCTGCTGTTTTTAAGTTTATAATTGCAGTTAAGATTATAACAGTTCCAGTTTTCCCACGAGCATTCAGATGTGCTCACACTCCCACAGTCTTTCTTATTTCAGGTGTCGGAGTCTAGCGTGCCGGGTGAGCAGACGTGGCGAAGGGTGGTCACGATTAGCAAGGACATTTTACGCACATTTTATGTCCTTATTTTTATGATCATGTATTCATTCAGATATGTATGCATGTATGTTGTATTTCAGATATGGTTTCGCTATCAGACTTAGATTGTGCGAGACAGTTCAGACATTGCATTTGTGATTCCATATCAGTAATGGATAGTTTGGTTGCATGTTTTATATATGTCTGTGAGCAAGTTAAGTAAGTATTATCTGTTACATCCCGCAACAAGTTAGTATTTTCAAAAACCAAGCTCGCACAACCTTTCGAAAATAAAAACGAAAATTTTACTCTCATTTTTTCAAAGCTAGTAAGGTGGGGTGTCACAATGTATAATGAGCGATAATTTAGGTATTCATGTCACATTTAATGCTCAAAAATTGTTATTATGTAACTTGTGTAAAATATCAGCAAATTAATGTGTAGTGAACCATATTAGGTGTATAATCTTAAGTTAATAACTACAAAGCCTTAAAATCTCCTATAATACGTGATGTAGATGAACCATAATAATATAAATTGGCCAAATTAAAAATATATTTGTTGGACGATTAGCCCATCAAGTGTAAATCAAATTTTTTGAATAAAAAATAAATCACGAAAATGGATGTTTTTTCTCTTTGGGAGAATTCTTCTCCCTTTTTTGTTGTTGGGAGGAAGAAAAATGAATAGTCTCTCCTTTCTTCTCTCTCCTCAAGTCCATATATATATATATATATATAGGGGTTGGTTCAAATAAAAACTATTCCTGGTGTGAGAACCGTGAGAATCGTTTTGATGCTATTTTTATTGTGTATGATGTTATTTTTCATATTAGATGATGCTATCATTTTTACAAATGCTACAAGAAATTGTGTTGCTATTTTCAATAAAATTCATCCTCTACGCCCAAATAAAAATAGCGGTTCTCACACTAAGACTTGGTTCTCATTTGAACCACATCCTATACATACATATATATATATATATATGTGGATCCCACAAGTGGACTTAATAATCAAAATAAATAGATGGAAAGAGTACACTATCATTTAATGCTATATGACAATCGGGGGCCCACTTATGACTTTTGACGGCTTCGATTGACGTCTGTCTTGTCGCCAATTACTACACCTACTGGAGGCGGTTTTTTGTGATATCAGTGTCAACCAGTCACTTCGAATTCTGCTCGGCTCGGTAGCGAACGGACTCGGCGTCTGGGGACCCGATCGAGTTTTAGGTGATCAGTCTTGAGAACTTGTTTGTATATTTATTTATCATGTATTTTTGTCGGGAACCTCGTCTGCCATAACTAGATCTCATATATAAATTTTCAAACAAGACCCACAGACGGTGCCAAAATGGTGTGTAAAAGACCTCCAACTGGCTTGATTTGAGCTGATCTACCTTTCTCGTTGGTTGGTGAAAATGTGTGTAAAGGACCTCAAACTGGCTGGACTCGAGCTGATCTACCATTCTTATTGGTTGGTGACCTGTTAAACCTGCAAACACTCTATGATGGGGGTGTTCCTCGGTGTAGAGCCTCCGACGGTCAAGTCAGAGCGTGGATAAAGATGAAGAACAGTAGCAAAAACTGTATATTCAAATGTGTAGAGAAGGTCCTTTGCATTGGACATACCTTGCCCCCTTATATAAGGGTGTGTTATCTTGTTACCCAAGACTGCCTAGATGGGCTACTCAGACTATCTGAACTGCTTGTCCATACTGCCCGAATTGGCCAGTCCTGTTACGCCATGTGGCTCTATCCACGTGTGGTTCTTATCTTAATAATAATCTCTCTTATCCCTTTAGTCTTCCGTATTAGATGGACTAATCATACGACCGATTCGACCTCTCATAATGTTGATTGTCGTTCCAGATTGACCTGAGGACCTGTTCGACCTGAGGACTCTGAAAGAACATGAGGACTCCGTTTGACCTGATGACATGTTCGACCTAAGGAATCCATTTGACCTAAGGACTCCACTTGACTTAAGGACTTGTTCGACTTGAGGACTTCGTTCGACCTGAGGACTATACTTGACCTGAGGACCGGTTCGACCTTAGGACTCCGTTTGATCCTAGGACCTATTCGACATAAGGGCTCCGTTTGACCTGAGGACCTGTTCAACCTAAGGACCTGTTTGACATGAGGACTCCGTCTGACTTAAGGAATCCGTTTGACTAAGGTCCTGTTCAACCTGAGGACTCCATTTGACCTGAAGGTCCCGCTTGACCTGAAGGTTATCTTCGACATGGGACTCCACTCGACCTGAAAGTCCCGCTTGACCTGAAGTTACCGCTCGACCTGTAGACTCCATTCGATCTAGAGGTCCCGCTTGACCTGAAGGTTTTTTTCGACAGGAGGACTCCATTCGACCTGAATGTCCTGCTTGACATGAAGCACCAATCGATCTACCTACTCATTTGATGCGGTTGGCTAGCTAGTTTCTCGAGTCCAATCGACCCGGTATGATATCCTATATCAAAGTATAAAACTTAAAAGAGGGAGAGCCTACTCATTTGATCTGGTTGGTTAGTTTCTCGAGTCCAATCGACCCGGTATGATATCCTATATCAAATTATAAAACTTAAGAGAGAGAGAGAGAGAGAGAGAGAGAGAGAGAGAGAGAGAGAGAGAGAGAGAGAGAGAGAGAGAGAGAGATTAAAGTAAGAGACTGAAAGAAATGAGGGTTGTATTCTTTAAAAGTTTTTGTGTCATTTTATTTTGTTTTAAATTCGAGATTTTTTGAGACTTTATGTGATTATTTACTTTAAGTGGAATCCTTAGAAATCTCATCCGTGGGATTTTGTGTAAGATTTCATTTATGTAATTTTGTCTTTGAAATTCCAAAAAGTCTTAAAAAGTCCAACCAAATCCAAGTTCTAAATAAATTGAATACCTCATGACTTTTAAGTTTGTAAATTCAAAATGAATACATCACAATTCGTTAAATTTTTTCAAAATTTCAAACGAATACACCTAGATTCTTAAAATCTCAAGAAGTCTTTAAGAATCAAAATAAATACACAAACTTCAGAGAATTGAGAAGAAGATGATGAGAAGTTGCTGCAAAAGATGAAGAGGTGAAGGGAGTTTTCTAGTAAAAAAAATCAATTTTCTTTTTCAATTGACGATGAACTGCAATTCGAGGTCAGGCTAGTGAGATTGCGGGTCGTAAGGATCTAGACTGTTTGATCTCCAAAGACCGAAATTTCAAATTAGATCATTGTGCCTACCCAACCTGAACAAAAAAAATCAAAATTTTGAATTCTTAAAATTGTGGTGTCGAACGCCAGAACATGAACTGAGCCTGCAACCAATGGTTAAATTTTTTTTAACGAGGCCCTGAATTGGTTCGGATATATTATGAGTGCAGTTCCTGACCGGGCCCTTGATCCGTGGTCAACTGGCTTGTTCCGGTGGATCAGCGGTTGGTTCCGAACCTTGGCCTTGTCTTTACACCATAAGCATAGGCTATTATAGTTTCTCCTACTTAATTCTGAGGGCAGTCTAGTCATTTGATACGACCATTAAATCGGACGGTTCATACTCGTCGTCTTCTTTTCCTCTTCTTCTTCTTTAACCCAGGTCCAAGTGTACTCTCTCTCTCACCCTCGCTCACACACAAGCACACGATATAACCGCCCTGCTATACTTTTTCTTCCCTCATATTTGTATATGTGGAGCTAGGGTTTCTGCTCGACAAGATTCATTCGCGATCGCCCTCCGGATATCATCTGCCGCTTCCTTCAATTTATCTCGTACAACAAATTTCAGGTGAGATTTTTATCCCAGCATCTCTTCTATGTCTTACGACGCCTCTGAATAGTGCTGTTACAATTTGTTGGATATATTTGTTCATCATTTTTTTTTTCGCTTTTTATCTTATATATGTTTTGCCTTTCTGTGTAATCTGGTTTATTTTCTATTTTTTATTCGAAATGATATTTCGACTGGTGTGATGAGATATTTGGACTGTGAATTCTCTGATGGTTGTAATTCTAGACCCAATTTCTTCAATGCATTGTCGTAATGTCTATGTTGGTGTGACTTTCAATTTTTGGTTGTAATTCAGGTTCTTATATTCATCTTAGAAATTGATGTGTAATCATTTTCTTAATCTAGGGTTAGGTGTTGGACTGAAGCTGGTATATATTGTTCCCGGGGTTATGGTATTCGGGTAAGCTGTGATTTGTATTTGTGGGCCGTTCCTGCTTATGTTAATGTTGGATGGCGATTGAAAAGAATAGCTTTAAAGTAGCTCGTTTTGACACGGAGTTTCATTCACCACACACTAGGGATACACCTATGTCTAGCGATGGTGAAGATTTTCCAAGGCAAAACTCCGGCCCTCATGTGGAGTCTGACGATGAGGAATTCGATGACTGTGATTCGGGGGCAGGTTCTGATGATTTTGATCTATTAGAGTTAGGTGAAACTGGTGAAGAGTTTTGCCAGGCTGGCGATCAAACGCGCAGCATACCCTATGAACTGTACGATCTTCCTGGTTTAAAAGATGTGCTATCTATGGAGGTGTGGAATGAGGTTCTCACTGAGGAGGAGAGATTCTCTCTTTCAAAGTATTTGCCTGATCTTGATCATGAGAATTTTGTGCGCACCCTGAAAGAACTTTTCTCTGGTGATAACCTGCATTTTGGGTGCCCTATTGATAAATTGTTTGAGATGTTGAAGGGAGGGTTGTGCGAGCCGAGGGTGGCCTTGTATAGGCAGGGATTGAATTTCTTGCAGAGGAGACGGCATTACCATAACTTGCGAAAGCACCATAATACCATGGTGAACAATCTCTGTCAGATTAGGGACGCGTGGCTGAATTGCAAGGGTTACAGTATTGAGGAGAAGCTTCGTGTGTTGAACATTATGAGGAGTCAGAAGAGTTTGATGAACGAGAACATGGAAGAGGATGAGAGTGAGTCATCTGACAGAGAAGAGTCTGGTGATGCTGTGTGGGACAAAAGGATGAATGATCGGAAGCTGGGGAAGAAGGCAGTTCATTATTCTGGGTATGACATGGGTCCAGCCTCGGATGTTTCTTCTCATGTCCGGAAAACCGCCCTCGAACCAGGAAAATACGGAAAACGAAATCCGAAAGGAACTTTGAAGTTGTCTGGACCAAAAAGCACTTCAATTAAAGAGTTCGCTGAGCCATTCACTTCAATTCCACCTGGAGTTGAAGCGAAGTCGGGGAGATATGGTCTGGCGCCCCCCGTTCCTTTGTATAACAGAGAGTCAACGTATGAGCATACTTTAGAGGAGGATAATGGGATTGAAATGAAGGTTGATGAGCCTGCAGTTTATAAATGGAAAAAACGTAAAGGTGCTAGAGCTGAAGAGGATATAGGAAGTTTCATGAGAGTTTCTATCCCAGCAAGGAACAATTCACAGGCTATTAGCAGGGATAAGGGTGTTAATAAGTTGTCTGACATCAAGGTGTTGACTGCGAAACCGACTAATGTGAGAGATATATATGGTGGAGGGATAAAGGTGAAGTACGCTGAGAATCTCCATCAATTTAATGTTGATAATCGGGTAAAATTTGGGAAAGGTCAGAAGTCAACCTTGTCCCTAAGAGGAGGAAGTCAAAGGGATCTTCTAGATGCAAATGATACGACATGGCTCGGTGGACAAGAAGGGCTGTTCCCCATGGAATTATCAAGTAAACTTAGTGCTTCGAATGCTAAAACTAAGAGGTCAAATATCCGCAGAGAAGCTGTTGATCTGAATGGAAATGATGATTTATTTCATACAGAACACAGATCAAATTTTCCACAGGAGAAGTTAAATACAAGTTCTGTACATGGAAGGAGAGATGGAGCAGGCGCCAGAGGTATCAGTAAATTATATAGAAGCGAAGACACGGAATCAGATTCATCAGACCATCTGGATAGGGATAAAGAGGACAATCCTTTGATGAGGAGTAAGTGGGCATGCCCTGGTGGCATCCGAGATCTGAAACTTTTTCCAGACACAAAGAATTCCCAACTTCTCAAGAGAGGCAAGAAAACCAGTCACACTACTAGTGATGATGGATCATCGCATTTTGCTCGTAAGATGGAAGATTATGGAGAAACTCATGCGATGATGCATTCAGGACAGAAGAGTAAGATGCATGATGTTGGCTATGTTTTGCAGCCTAAAAATTTGGATAGGAGTTATTTCCCTGGAGTAACTGGTGCGGATGATCGGCAACAATTCTACCAATTGGAAAGAAATGGCCATGCAGAAGACAATTATGGGGACGGTCTCCAAATGCCATCACTGAAATCCTCACTGGCCCAAGGGAAAAGGCGAAAAGGTGATGTTTCCCGTGATTTGTGTCTACCTCAGTCCAATTATATGCAAAACAATAAATTCGATGAGGACTTATTTTGGGCCCGGCCTCTGGTAGCTGATAACGGGGTTCCTCACAAGTTGGGAATGAAAGGCCAGACGATTGACCTTCCTACTGGCTATCACCCAGATACATCCAATGTACCATTGATGGGTTGTGAAACTCTCTTCAAGAAGAGGAAAGTAAAGAATGACTTGGTACACATGGACCTTCAAGATAATAAAGAGTACATCCATGCTGATACCGAGCTGCAACTTGATAATATCAGCTCTTCAAAGAAACGCGGGAAAAACAAGTTCGAAGATGCTTCCAATATTCTAGAGACGAAAGTTTCTGAGCCAGCTGCCATTGAAATGGAAATGGAAGATGTTGAGGCCGAAACTAAACGGCAGAAAAAGTCATTTCCTATAATCACGCCTTCCGTTCACACTGGCTTTTCATTCTCCATCATACATCTTCTTTCAGCTGTTCGTATGGCTATGATCATTCTTCTTCCAGAAGATTCGTTAGAGACTGGGAAGCATCTTGATAAGGATGAGAAAGGCGTAAACCAGGTAGATGTTACCGTTGTTAATACAAATTCACCCATGGATGCCAACACTTCTGAGCCTTCAGCTCAAGTGAACATCCCATCGCTCACTGTTCAAGAAATCGTTAACCGCGTTCGTTCAAACCCCGGCGACCCCTGTATTCTCGAAACACAAGAGCCACTTCAGGATCTGATCAGAGGTGTTCTGAAAATATTCTCTTCCCGAACTGCCCCTTTGGGGGCAAAGGGATGGAAACCACTCGTTGTCTATCAGAAGCCCACTAAAAGCTGGTTATGGACTGGTCCCGTCTCACAAACCTTGTCTAACTCCGAGTGCATTGAGGAGGTGACTTCGCCGGACTCGTGGGGCCTACCTCACAAAATGCTCGTCAAATTGGTCGACTCGTTCGCCAACTGGCTGAAAAACAGCCAGGAAACCCTTCAGCAGATCGGAACCCTTCCCGACCCCCCGCTCACACTCATGCAAATCAATCTCGACGAGAAGGAGAGGTTTAAGGAGCTGAGAGCTCAGAAGAGCCTCAACACCATAGGCTCGAGCTCCGAGGAAGTCAAAGCCTACTTCCGGAAAGAGGAAGTCCTTCGCTACCTAATACCTGACCGCGCCTTCTCGTACACAGCTGTCGACGGCAAGAAATCGATAGTCGCCCCTTTAAGGAGGTGCGGCGGCAAGCCCACGTCGAAAGCCCGCGACCATTTCATGCTGAAGCGCGACAGGCCGCCACATGTCACGATCCTGTGCCTCGTGCGGGACGCGGCTGCCCGATTGCCCGGGAGCATTGGCACGAGGGCGGACGTGTGCACGTTGATTCGGGACTCGCAGTACGTTGTGGAGGATGTATCTGATGCCCAGGTGAATCAAGTGGTGAGTGGTGCATTGGACCGCCTGCATTACGAGCGGGACCCGTGCGTACAGTTTGACGGTGAGAGAAAACTGTGGGTTTACTTGCATAGGGATAGGGAGGAGGAGGATTTCGAGGATGACGGGACCTCGTCTACCAAGAAATGGAGACGGCAGAAGAAAGAGGCGACCGAGACTGGGGATGTTACTGTTACTGGGGATTTGGTTTCGGATCTCAATGTCGAGGCTCACGATTGCCACAATGGTGATGGTAACAATGCTCGTGTGGAAGATTCCGGGCCCAGCACTGTGATGTGGAGTGGTCTCGGATTGAAGTCGGTTATGGAGGAGGAGGATAAGTTGCTCTGCCAAGAAAACTCGGCGAATGAGGATTTTGACGAGGATACATATGGTGGGGAGCCTCCTGCTTGACTCTGCTGCTGTAAAGATTGAAGCTTTTCCTGCTCTTGGTCCTTGTTGAGGTAATTTAGTACAAAAATATACTTTTGTAATGGGTTTGTCTAAATATTATATGCAGTTTTCTCATTTTGGTTTGGTTTGGTTTGGTTTATGCTTATTGAGATTCATATGGTGAAAATTATTGAAACTCTAATGGTTCCTGTTTATAATAATATATTCGAGGCTGAGTGGCGTTGTGATATTTTTAATGGGGAGCACCGAGAACATTAGTGCCCTTTCACTTACATGATGGTTTCAGTTACATGATGATATTCCCTGGACGTGTATTTGATAAGTGCTAAATGTGATGTTTCTTGCGGATTTATGGACAAGACTAGGCTACTATCCCATTATGAAGATCTTCCATATCATTTTGCGTAAGATCTTTCATATTTGATACGTGCTTGTATATACTTTTGCTTGTCACAAAATCGCGTGAAAAGTAAATCTTGTAAGATAGTAGTTTTCGTTTTTTTTTTTTTTTGGNTCTTACATATTCGCAGTTGAACTCACTACATACCGAGAGCATATTTTAGGCGTCCAGAATGTTTACTCTACAGTGAAGCATCCCTGCGATTGAGTTTAGTGTTAATACTACTAAATAGCCGTATGCAAATGAAAAACAAAAATGAAAAATGCCATTTTGTGGTGAAAGATCTTTTTTTAGCCCTTTTGGTAAGTAAATGAGAAATATCCAACGCTTCTTTCTACCCTAACCCCCTCATTCCACTCATGCCGGCTCAGTTTCTTTCTCACTTTCTTACTTACTTTCTCTCTGAATTTCCCACTCCGCTCGCCTAGATTACGGATCTAAGTTTCGATTAAGCCATATAATGCCCTTGTAATACACAGGCGTTGTATTAGTAGATACTTAACTATTTTTGTGATATCAAAAATCGTGTTTGGAATACCAAAAATCGTGTCTGAGATCCCCGAAATCGTTTCTGAGATCTCGAAAATCATGTCTAGGATTCTAGAAACCGTTTTCGGGATCCCATAAATCGTTATGTACTAGTAGATACTTAACCGTTTCTGAGATGCTAGAAACCGCCTGGGATCCCAGAAATTGTTTCTGCAAATCGTTTATTTCTAGGATCTCAAACATGGTTTTGGGATTCCAGAAACGTTTTCTATGATCCCAAAAACGAACAGTTTTTTAGATCCCAGACATGATTTTTGATATCTCTAGATCCCTGAAACGAATGACACAAATGATTTTTGGAATCTCAGAAACGAACGATTTCTAGGATCCCAAAAATGAGAGAAAGGTTGAGACTGAAAATATAAGGGAAATTTTTACGCCTCCCACACGATTTAGATTTATTAGCGTTTTTGCGGCTACTACAAGTTTAATTGCATATGTACCAAAAATTACTGAATTAATTGGAAATTTAGTTGATTACAGTTACCATACAAAAAAACACCGATCCCTTTATTCTGTGGATGAATCAATTACGTAAAAAATAAAAATAAAAATAAAAAAAAATCATTATTGTATATGGAAGGAATATATCCCCAGCTCAAAATTGAACCGTTTTGCCTAAAATTAGGACGATAACCAATTTGAATTTGATATTTTTTTTCGTCTTCAACAAATCTGAAGAACACAAACGGTCGATCACCGGATGCAAGAACAGACTCGAAAAACTATACTACATAGTCAGGTATATTTATTGATTGAAAAAAAAATTATTTCAGTGTTCGCGTTATTTTTAGATCATTTATT